>JAKGSA010001064.1:0-116014 GCA_033558755.1 Philaethria dido | reverse complement strand
ATATTAAAAATTTAGTAGAGTATTGAGGAAAACGGAGGACCTTAAGCCATATTGTAGTTTTTTCCTATAAAAATGCGGCAGATATCCAAAACAAAGAAATATACTTATATATTCTATTGTGTTTAATGCCTTCAGTTTCTTATTTATCATATTCATAGCATACAAGCAAAAATGTGTTATTTAAATAGTCTGAACCTTGACCTTTCATTGATAGCACGAAAAATGTATTTTAATCAAGCATTCAGCTTAAAGAACGTTATTCACCAAAATTTCGATACCAATTGGTCAGTATTGAATAGAAATAATTAGTATTATTATTTTTAATAGTATTACAAAATCTTTAAATGCTGACGCAAGTAAAAATGTGCCTTAATTTAGTGTTTCCGGAATCACGAAATAACTTCACGTTTTTTTTTTTAACTTCACGCTGTAACCCGCATATGGCAGGATAGGCAGAAGGAACCTGAAAACCTAGTGTTAAGACACTCCGTTCTCTTACAACAATTTCGTTGCCCACTTTCCGCCAAATTGAGGCATTGCGTGTTGAGTGGCGGAATTAAACGCCGCGTTTTGCCTTGTTACCAAACCCAGGAAATGCAAATACTAACATTTCCTGGAGTGGGAATCGAACCCAAAACCTGTCGTGTTTACAGTCGCACGCTTGTGCCTCTGCGCCACGACAGGACAAAATAAAGTTATTAGCAATAACGCCATACATAAACGTTAAAAAGATGGTTCAACTTTTTTTATATTCACGGACCAGCTGCACATCTGCAAGGCAAAGTAAGAAAATCTAGTGTAAGGAAATCAGCTCCTTATTTTCTACTTATTTAGAAATATTGCATGCCTTTTCCATATTCTAGCCTTTTACATGCTTCATGATTGCAGTAATGGCTTTAACGAAGTATTTTTGGCTCCTGGTTTTTATAGATAAGAAAATAGAGATATACTGAGTAACACCAGATCTGTCCAATTTTATCAAAATTCGTTTAGTGCTTACAAGATTAGCGATGATAAATAATATAGATAAAGCTTTATAAATATGAATATCAATATAGATATAGATTATGATACATAAAGTGCAATTATTTAAATTATTTTTGCTTTTAAATTACACACAAAGTACAGTTAAGAACTTTTGTCTTTGAGGAAAGTTCTTTGAATCGCGGTTATTAAATTTGGCGGTCTACCAGCTACGAGGCAAGAACAGTATTAAATAAGTTTCATACAAACTCACCCAGAAATTACGTGATGCACATATAAATTCTTTTTGGTGGTAGGAGGTTCGTCCTCCGTCTGGCTCGCGACCACTATCATGTCAAAGACGAACCGCCAAATATCTTATGATGTGTTCCGGTTCGATGGCATGTAAGCCAGGTTTTCCCCTTTCCCACCCATCCTTTCCCGAAAATGTGGTGGTTCCGATAGCGGACTACTACATTGTCCTCCCCTTCCATCTGTATTCTGTAGATTGGCAACGCATCTACAACATCTCTGGTTTTGTAGATGTTCATGGGCGAAGGTAACCACTTACCATCAGGTGGTCCTTCTGCTCGTTTGCCATCCGTTATCCATAAAAAAAAAAAAACAAAGCATAAATTTCAGTTATATTTGTTAATCTTTAAATTTTTAAGGCATTTTTAAATTTGTACTAGTTAAATATTTCTACAGTACTCTATATTTCAAATTATTATTATTATTGGTCTATTTATTCGCTTATATTTAAGAATTAATATTTGATAAATAAAAATTGATGATGATTAAAATATAAGATGGGGTCTTATTTATGCCCAATAATTTATACTTGTTCATCCATCATTGATTATTTTTAAATATAAGCTACAAATAATAATCAATTAATGATTTAGTACACATACATACATAGCTTCACGCTGTATCCCGCATATAGCAGGATAGGCAGAGGGAACCTAGTGTTAAGACACTCCGTTCCCCACTTTCCGCCGAATTGAGGTATTGCTTGCTGAGTGGCGGAACTCAACGCCGATGATTTAGTGACAGCTTTAAAATATATTTTACATGTTACTAAGCGCATTTTGCTAAGGTCTCATCAAAGAACTGATATTTTTATACCGACTGACAACAAATTACGATTTTCGCCTTTAAGTGGTAAGAAACAAGAAATATTTATTAATTTTTTAATATTTTTAGGACGTGCTGGTCCTCCTCGACCTTCTCGGCTGTCCAGACCCAGTATTCTACAGCTACTTTAAAGCTACTGAAAAATGGTATATTCGTATGGCGAGCGCCGAACAAAGGCTCGCGGAATTGGGTCAACTCTCGGCATACTCTCCGGGGAAGGAAGAACAAACTTATTTCAGGCTTTCCACATCAAACGCCATAATTGAAGACGACCATATACCATTTTATAAAAGAGGTAAGTTTGGATGTTTTTATTAATCAAATATGATTCATTATTTATAAATTAATCATAATAACAATTTTATTATTACAAAGGTAACTTAAAGGTTTCTTATCATCACACATCGCATATATTTTTAAAGTGTTAACGGAGAGATATCTGTTCTTTCCTAAAACGCCAAATTTATAAGAAACAAAGTATAAAGGAAGATTTTTGCCAATGCTTTAAAAGAAATGTACCATGAGGACGAACATATTTTATTATTTAGTTTAAATATCACATCGAATCAATGGTAACGTCAAAATAATAACTAAATTACTATATTCTCTATGATATTGGGTGACTACAATTTAATTTAATCTCAAGTTTAAACTCAGTTTGACGTAAACCAAATGAAGCGTGAATGATTTCTATAAATGGAAATTTTAGGCTCCGTTCAGTTCAGAAATCGATTACTCAGAAATTTTGTTATCAAAATGTTCATAACTGTTCTTTCCTGCCTTGCCCTTTAGAAATTAAAAATACACCCGCAACATCTTCATACGTTGTGATGGACATTTATGTTACCTTCATAATGTCAATGCTTCCATGTAAATGACAATTGAATCGGTGAGTGCAGAAACAACGTAAGTCACAAAAATGAAAAATTCGTAATCGATTTAAACTCGCTTAGAAAGGCAAGTTGCGTGTTGTTTTTTCCCTCCTGCAAAATTTGAAAATCCGGACTTACGTTGTTTCTGCACTCACTGATTCATTCGTGAAATATTATAATTGTGATACTCAAACATGATTTAGTTAGATAGAAAAAGGCAACAAAGGAATTATATATCTATATATGAATATATTTTAGTTCTAAATTTAGTTTTAAGTAACAGAAGAAAAATATAATAATAAATAATCTAGAATACCTAATAAAAGCTACCTCACCACACCACAATAAAAAAAATCTCGATATGCATTCAAAATTGAGAATGGCATGATTTATCATGAGGTTTTATCTTAGTGCCTACACTGAGAAGAAACTTTTTACCATTCCATGAATTCACTGTGGCTGGCAGAAAAATTTGAGGAATTTGGACTTTCGATCAAAATATGTCTTAATATGCATAAATGTTCGTCTCAACTGTTCAAGCTCCTCTTTCTACTTAAAGAATATAGAGAAGAAACTTCTGGATGAATTTATCGTGGGGGTGCTCATCGCGTTATAGAAAGGGGAATTTGGAAAGTGTCTATAACTTACGACCAAATTGTAGACTTTAAGGGCTTCTTTAAATATGTATTAATTCACCTCCATTGTCGCGCTCCTCTCTCTACGTAAACACGATTACGTACGTAAAAAAAATAAAAAAAATAATATTTTTTTCTTAATATTTTCAGACGTGGACGTCCTGCACATCATCCCCAATCCCTTCCCCAGTGTATGGCACACAGCGCGTGACAACTTAGCGTCACTAGACTTTAACACCATAGACAATTTAAATAAAATATTCCGCATATTTATAGCTGAATATTTACATTTAACTCCTTAACGAAAGTGGTATTACACTTTCTAAAAGAACCAAGACATCACGATTGACTGATCTCTAATTGACGGCCTTTTTGGAAACGAAGAAATTATTCATATTGTTATAAATTTTGATTAGAACTTGGCGTTGAACGCAGCCGTGCACTCAATATAATTCTCAAATATTTGTTATGTCTGTGTTAGGTAAATTTTAAAGTGCATAGCTGGCGTCTAGTTTTTTTTTTTTTTTAATTAATGATGATGATGAATTTATTGTGTACGTACTAAATTTATAGCGAAAGTTGAAGAAATTAAAAATTTTACTGTTTTAGATTATAAAAAAAAATTTAAACTTAAAAAAGAGAATCGTTATAAAATAAATACTAGTAAAATATTAGAAGATTTGCGTAAAATAGATAAATGTCAATTTTGTCACATAGATAAAAAATATATTATTATTGTTTTTAGTAAAATTATAGTATATTGAATTATAAATATATAGTTTTAAATATAAAGATGTTTTAAAAATAAACCATTATATACACAATGCCTCGGCATATATTTCCTTCTAGAAAAATATCTAATGCTGAACACTAACTATAAGGAAAAACATTGTTTTGTCTTATATTATGTATTATTTAAAAATAATCACAAAATATTTTAACTATTGTAAGATAGCTAAAATATTTTACATACATACATAGCTTCACGCTGTATCCCGCATATAGCAGGGTAGGCAGATTGAACCTAGTGTTAAGACACTCCTTTCCCCATTTTCCGCCGAGTTGCGGCATTGCCTGCTGAGTGGCGGAACTCAACGCCGCGCTTTGCACTGTTACCAAACCCAGGAAATAAAAAAATCCATTTCCTAATGTATTTTAGGAACATAAAAAAAATTATAACAACAAAAATAAAATTATAACGAGTCCTATAGGCTCTTTATTGAATTTCGACGTAGTTTAATAAAAACGAATAGCTGAATTGGCTAGAGCACTTCAATGGGATTTAAAAGGCGTGGGTTCGAATCCTGCTATGTTCAAATGCTTAAAAAGGTTTTAAAAATCCTCATTTTCTACTGATTCTAATGGTCGTGGCAAAGATACATTAGGTTAAACTATGAATCTGTGGGGAACGGAGTGTCTTAACACTAGGCTCCCTCTGCCTACCCTGCTATATGCGGGATACAGCGTGAAGCTATGTATGTATGTATGTATGTAACTCTATGAATATGTCATATCGTCGACGGATCTGGACATTAATGCTTGAATAGGTTAAAATAATATGAGTTTCTTACAAAGGTTGATAGATAGATACAATCAAGCTGATTAAAGACTGTTAAAAAAGGAATTTACAAATAATTTCATTCCATTCCTTACATCAGTTAACGATAATTTGATTTTATAAAAGTTTTAGTAAACTTACGTTCCTAACAAAGTTTGTTTTGTATGAAATATTTTCATTTACATACAATATAATTAATATTTGAAAATAATATTGTTTCAAGCATTTTATTTTTTAAATGACATTTTTTTAAATTTTCTTTTATTACATAGATAATAAAAATTGTTCTAACATATTTTTTTCTATTACTTGTTGGCAGAATATTGTGTTGACACATTCCATTATATGATTTTAAAAAGTATATATTTTAAAAATAGATTATTATATAGATGTTTTAAACTTTAATGGTTAAAAGAAGGTACAAAAGTAAAAAAATAAATAATTTGTTTATCGTAAAATGAATATTTATCATAATTATGAGAACAATATGGTGTCTAACTGACAAAAAATTATTTTTAGTAATGTCTTTTGCCTATTTTGAAAAGAATTCTTTTTTATTATTTCGGTCAATTTAATTATTTTATTATATAACTTTATATGAATTCAATCTTTGATTAAATTCGGAATTTTGAATCACGTTTATTTTTTTTAATATAAATATATATAAATCTAGAATAAAGTAGTTTGTGTTAAGTTCAAACATTAGTTTTAAGTTAGAAAGTACTTAATGATACGTACAGTAATTGTTAAATTATAAATATTATATTATGTGTATATATTTTAATTATATTAATATGATTTATTAAAGAAAAAGGACCTATAAAATATGTTTTTGCACAAAAATCGAATGATCTTAATATGAATTTCTTCCTTTTTAATTATTTAAGTATATATTCACATGCACATATATTTAAACATATATTTATATTGTAATTTAATTTGTTTTACTGTAAATTAACAGATTAAATAATTATAGTACATTTTATTTTGGAAGGGCGGAATCTCCTAATACAGACACTATATGCTTAAAAGGAGATTTCTACCACAAATTTCTGTTTTTGTAAAAATTCTGTTTTAAATAAATAAAGTTATTATTATCATTATTATATAATGAAAACAAGAATTTTTAAAGTGTTAAAATGTAATTAGGAAGTTCTGTGGCCTATTTTTTTTTTTAATTTGTCAACTTTATGAATATCAGTAATGTCTTAATTATTTTTATGAAATCAACATTATATCAAAATAGATATCTGGTGCATTATTTCTTTTAATTTGTGATATAATAATTATATCCATATTTTATAGAATGAAATTATTTATTTATTTAGTTATTATTATTGATAGCTTCATCTAAATTCCTTTATACAAACATTTATTATATAATCTATGTACTAGATGTCAAATATATACGAATGTTGCATTTGATTTGTATTATTTTCCCGCCATTTTGTTTTAGTAAATTTTATAATTTACTAACTTCACGCTTTAACCCGCATATAGCAGGGTAGACAGAACAGGGTAGAGGGAACCTGAGAACCTAGTGTTAAGACACTCCGTTCTCTTACAAATCCGCCGAATTAAAAATACATTAGATATAGGTATATCGAAGTCCGATTGCAGGTGAAGTTTGTGTTAAAAACTTTTTTATTTTATAAGTTGCTGTGATTTAAACGAGCTTAACAATAACACATAAATCAAAAAATATTACTTGACCAAGAATTATTATTATTAATATATTCTCACAAAATGATTTATTTTAAAAATAATTATTCTATTAAATATTAATTTCAAATGGATAGAAATAAAACAAGCATATTTTAAAAGACCATTTACTAGTTTAAAATGTAATACTATTGGTTATAATATGTACGAGTATATCATATAGTATTGTGCTGAATAAAATGCATATAAAGGCATGCAATAGACACATATAAATACAATACATAAAAAAACTGACGCCTACAACATACAAAAGCAAGGTTTAGCCATAGGTAGTCAAAGAACCTAGTGTCGAGACACTCCGTTCTCCACTCTCTGCCTAGATGTTGAGTGGTTTTGAGTGAGGAAATGCAAAAAATTGAAATATAATTATCAATCCGAGTGGGAATCGAACCCAGAACTGCTTGCGTTCGCAGTTTGATTTGAATGATGCTTTTATAATAATTATCTCGTTATCTATACAAAATATTATATAAACATATAAAAATGCAAATAAATTTCTTATTTTAGAAGAAATAAATCTAATATTCAAGTCCTTCATACTTAATATGTTATAAATAAACATTTCATGTAAAAATAAACTTAAACACAAAGCTTTAACAACAAAAAAAAAAATAATAATAATCTAAGTTAATAAATTTAATTCTAGTACATAATTTCATTATTTTAAAACAGTGATTCCCAAAGTGGTCTATAATGACCCCCAGGGGTCGATGAAGAACTGCAAGGGTTCTATGTGGGCGACAAAAAAAAAACTGGGGGGTCTATGAAATGAAAATAGGCAAAAAATTGCAAAAAAAATATTATTACTGTAATTTTGATATTAAAAAATAAATAAATAAATATATTATAATTAATATGATTGATAATTTATTCTTAAACAATCAAGTTCATCTCTCCTATTAAATAAATTTATTTTTTGCTTAGTTTCTTTCATGTAACAGTTACTATATTTTGATTTGCAAATTCAATTAATAAATGTGTAAAATTGTATTGTTCTTTTTTAAATCCAAAATCAAAATAAAAATAAAAATAATAATTTAAGTCCATTAAGGTAAATAGTGGGTCTATCTTAAAACTGAAAACATACAAGGGGTCTACGACAGAAAAAACTTTGGGAACCTCTAGTTTAAAAAATATACTGGGTCGAGGAGAGAGAGCCTTTGAATTTCTTGATTGCATTTGCCTCCATTTCACTTATCTTAGCATCTATCTTTGTGACGTTCGCTCTTTACCACTAAATCTGTTCCGCTTCATATTTATAGTTTCATGCAATTCATTCACGGTAAGTCGCGTTCATACATTCAGTCTGTTTTAAATCTAGACTTGTATCACATCCTTTAATTTCCTCATTCTCTTTACAAAACTTACCTCCAAATTCATTGTTCTATCTTTTATTTGACACCTCTATCATTATTTCATTGGCCTTAATACAGAAGTGTCATCATTTTCATTACAAAAATCATTATTCTCCATTTTGCTTCGTACTTTTCAAAAATCAATAGATTCGGTTGACTTATATTTGATGGTATATTTTCAGTTTCTAGTATATCTTGGACAAAGGTTACCAAAACTATATTGTTCTGGTCACATCTACGTCCATATTTATATTTTGATCTTAAATTTTCATGATTTTGCAATAAACTCTCTGAATTTTTGTTGCTATTGTCATCATTCAGTTCATTTTGATCCGTCATCATTTTTAAATGATCATTATTTTTATTAATGATTTCGTTATTTTCTATTAATTGGATTTTGAACTTCATTGTTAGTAGTGTCATTTTCAATTATTCTTTGATCTTTAATTTTAGTTCCAGATGCATCTTTATTTTTCCTTGACTTTTTAGCGCGGAAACTTCCTTATTGTCTATAGCTGGTGGTTTGTATATCTGAAAGTGCAAATAAATAAAAAATTATAAAAGGTTAATTTTTTTTTTCATTTAAATAATCCTATGTTAAGTTGGGTTATGCAAAAAAAATTCAGCAACAGCTACAAACTTGAGACTTAAACAAAAGACCACATTCAAAAAATAATCATAAAAATAGGTTCATCCAATCAAAAGTTAAAACAATTACATACCTAATGTTAAGACAATCCATTCTCTTTAATATTTTGTTCTCACTTCCGCTGAATTGTGGTATTGTGTGCTGGTGGTGAAATTAACGTCAGCGCTTACCTTGTTACGAGAGCGAGGAAATGAAAATACTAAATATATTATAATAATTTCATATTCTGTAGTGGACCTAGAACCCAACCTGTCGAGTTTACAGTTGCATGCTTATGTCTCTGTCTACCCACAGGTCTTTCAGTTACTATTGAAGTTAAATTATTATTACAAGACCAACCTGTGCCATTTTAAAAGGCTCCACCCTTGTCTCTTGTATAAGGAAGTCTTCCAAGAAAGAATCAAGATAGACTTTTTTGGATCCTCTTTTAACAGTTTTTCCACTGGGTATAAAATCTTTATGTCCACACACTCTTGTTTAACTCAATTATAAGCCAGGACAAAGCATCTTGGAGATTTCTGAAAATAAAAAAAAAGAAATTCAGAATAGTTACTAGGACAATAGATAATAATATTCTAACATGATAAATATAGAGAACCTTCGTGGCGCAGAGGCACAAGCGTGCGACTGTAAACGCGACAGGTTGGGGGTCTGATTCCCACCCAGGAAATGGATTTTCGTTTCCTGGGTTTAGTAACAAGGCAGCAAGTGGTTGAGTTCCGCCACTCAGCACACAATGCCTCAATTCGGCGGAAAGTGGGGGGAACAGAGTGTCTTAACACTAGGTTCTCTCCCATTTCACCCTGCTATATGCGGGATACATTATGAAGAGTTTGTTTTAATCTAAGGTTAGTTAGTGTTAGTCTTTTGTGCAAGATATGGATCCTTTAAGGTAAAAGCCTCCTTTTCTTCCTCTAATATAGAACATAAAAATTTAGTATTAACCAACCTTAACATCAGTAGACGTGATCCAAATTTTAAAATCAGCATCAAATGTTAATTTCAATGTACTTTTGTGTAAGTCATCTTTAATTATGAGTATGCTCCAACTGCGACGTATGTATGGTGTTAAATCTTCTAAATACTTTATAAAGATTTTCTTTTTGATGTAAACATTTGATGATTCTATGGCTATGTCATCTAAAAAAAAAATTAACATAATAATAAATAGTAAATTCTTTATTGACCATAATAAATATGACATTTAAGGGCTTACTAACTCCTAAAATAAGTATACACTGTTATAGGAGCTAGTGACTTCCCTGATTAGCAAACAAGAGTAAATTAACAAAAAAAAAGTCAATAGAAATACATGTAACATGAAACAAAAAAATAGAAAAATAAAGAATAACTATATTTATAAGTAATACTTGCCGTGTTACTCAACACATTGAGTGTGTGTGAGTGAGTGTGTATGTGTGTGTGTGTTTATGCCCATAATATATGCTAATTTTTACCATTTATTATATAATTAATTCCTCGAGTGGGGATTGAACCCGCAACCAATTGTGCTTGCAATCAGGCTTTCTATATAAAAATGCTTCTTTAAAAATAAACAACACTGCCATAAAGTAAAGATAGATTATTAATTATTTTAATTTAGTTTAACAGCAAAAAACATATTTTACCAGCTGTATATTCTGTCCAATTCAGTAGGATTTCATTCCATATATTTATTTCACTTTTATTACTGCACAAAATGAGAATAGGCTTATTTATTGTATTCTTTAATACATTTAAAAATAATGCTACTGTCACAGATTTGCCACATTCGGGAGGAAAATTGACCGCTGCTGCAGGTTTTTTCTAAAAAAAAAAACAAAATTTCAATTATAAATATTGATACAAAAATATAATAAGATTTAAATAGGAGTAAAATACAATTTTATGACCAAGATACCTTTTTATGTTGTCTAAACAGAAAACGTAATCCATCTATTTGATGTTGTTTCAAAAGTTGACAATTATTTAAAAATATATCATTTTTTCCTTCCTTTTGCAGATATAGACATTCAATAATAACATTTTGATTGACTTCAATCATTTTTGTTTACTGTAACAAAAAATATTTACAAAAACATGTCAAAGTTATATAAACAAATTATCAAAACAATAGATACTTGTCTTAACACGTTCTACTTACATTATCTGTTTATTTATGAAGATGATTGATTAATGCGATTTAAAATTGATAATGTCATTACCAATATATATAGCATTTCCAAGTAAAAAAGTGCGACGAACACCGATACGCTTGTTTTGTGTACTTCTATATCCTCAAATTCTTGCATAATGTGCTTGGTGCGAAACACATAATCCCAAATCATGAAGACAACTTATGTTTTACTTTTCACTAAAACGCTGCCGACTCCAGTTGTGTTATATTGTATAAGAAAACAGTAAATTTAGCTCATTTTGAAAGATTTCATCGTAATATATAAGTGATTATCATTAAAAATTCACATGTATATTTGCAGTCGACGGCGTACACGTATGTTTTCCTAATTCATATAACGTAGTTCATTTAAAATGCAGTTCTTGTTTGATAGAATTATAATTTTATTATTTCATATTTTAGATATCGGTTTAATTTTTATGCATAATATTATGATGGTTTTGTGAATAATTTAATTCTTCGAGGTATCGCCTCAAAATTAATATTGCAAGATTCAAGAATGACAGATTCAATTAAATTAAACAGTGTTGCCAATACTATTATAGGAAAATGCCTATAACATTTAGAATTTTTGGAAGATAGAAAATTATAATCGGAAAATCCTATTACAATTTGTAATCAAGACTAATTTAACTATGAAAGTATAACTCCATAACCTAATTTCATTGATTATCCCATTTAATTGTATATAAATATTTTCCGTCACTGCGCCCGCCGTCGTAATTTTCACGCGGTTAAAGACAGAATTATTGAAAAAAATACACATTAATTTGATATTTTAATTTAATTTTCTGACCGTTACAAACGCGGCTGGCCCTAAGCAAGTAGAAGGCGAAGTACCCTTATTTAAAACAATATTTTTGTAATTACCATTTTATTATACAAAAAATATTAAATAAGGAACTTTTTGTCTCCCATTGTTTAACCAAAGTAAAAAACAAAAAACGTTGAATAAAAGAACTCAGTAAAGATAATTAGCTGCTATAAAAACATTTAAATTCAGTTTAGTTTTTTAGTGGGGAACGGAGTGTTTTAACACTAGGTTTTCAGATTCCCTCTGTCTATCCTGCTATATGCGGGATACAGCGTGAAGTTATGTAAAATTCAGTTTAACCAAAAAGTATAAAAATACGTTAAAGTCTAGAATTTTACAGTTAGGTCATGTCCATTATAAGGATGAAATAATAAATTACTATTTTTCTTACAAACATTTCTTGATTCTTTTCTGAATACATAAAAGAATCTTACTAAATAATTCATACATATAATAGTCCCCGAGAACAGTGTGTATCTGTAAACATTGCGATTATGGGTTCAAATTCCACTTGACCGAATATTTATATTATCTTAAATATTCGGTACTAGAGCGGGAAATCCCGCTCTAGTAAAATGCGCTTGAATTTCGCCACTCCACGTGTAATGTGCTTTCCGGTAGACGTAAAGACTTGACACTAGATTCGCTGCCGACCCTTACTTTGCAGAAAAATTATATTATTTTTTTATTACTAAAGTTCCAAAAAATGTACAACTTTAATAGAGTAACGCCTGTCGTGCACACACAAACGTTTACAGTCGCACTGTAAACGCAACAGGTTGTGGGTTCGATTCCCACTCCAGGCAACGGAATTTTTAATTTCCTGGGATTGGTAACAAGGCAAAGCGCGGCGTTGAGTTCCGCCGCTCAGCACGTAGGGCCTCAATTCGACGGTAAGTGGGGAACGGAGTGTCTTTACACTAGGTTCCCTCTGCCTACCCTGCTATATGCGGGATACAACGTGAAGCTATGTATGTATGTAATCCCAAAAAAAAAGCATGGTGAATGAAAGACATAGATAATAAAATATAGAAATTTATTCATTGTAAATAATATACATAGATCAAATATAACAACAATCAAAAAAGCACAAATATAAATTCATTCTGCCTTATTTTCTATATAACTTTAAAAAATCACTGATGAGTATAAGAATGGTGGTTGGTATTCAATGGCCAATAATTTGAATCAAATTTAAGTACATTTTCATTTTTTTAATTATTTTTGAAATTAGGTGATCTCTTTTCAATAAATGCAGTCATGCCTTCTTTGCGGTCCTCCTAAAATTAAAAAAAAAAATTAGAAATATTAGAACTACATATTTGTTTTAATCTAAACCAGGGCTTGTTAAACTATGAGTCGCGACCACAAATGGGATCGCGTAGCAAAATTCTGGGGTCGAGAGATTTTAATGTGAAATATATATATATTTTTTTCTTTTTTTGTATCTTCACGCTGTATCCCGCATATAGCAGGGTAGGCAGAGGGAATCTGAGAACCTAGTGTTAAGACACTCCGTTCTCTTTCAACAAATCCGTTCCCCACTTTCCGTCAGATTGAGGCATTGCGTGTTGAGTAGCGGAAATCAACGCCGCGCTTTGCCTTGTTACTAAACCCAAGAAATGAAAATACTAAAATTTACATTTCCTGGAGTGGGAATCGAACCCACAACCTGTCGCGTTTACAGTCGCACGCTTGTGCCTCTGCGCCATGACAGGCGTTAAAAATAAAATAAATTTTAAAATTAGTATTTAACTTACAGTGCCAAAAGTTCCATAGAACAGTGATTTCTCATACAGCAGACCAGATTTCAGGGTTGTCTCGTAAGCTTGGTTGACGGCTTGTTTCGCCATCTTGACGATCAGAGGGGAGTGGGTTCCAATCCTTTCAGCGAGTTTGATGCTTTCTTCTAGAAGTTTCTCCACTGGGAACACTCTGCTTACAAGTCCTGTCGGTGGATTTTAAAAGGATAAGTTATATAAGTATATTACAAGTTTTATTAAACGCCTGTTGTGGCGCAGAGGCACAAACGTGCGACTGTAAATGCGATAGGTTGTGGGTTCGATTCCCACTCCAGGAAATGTAAAAGTTTAATAATTTGATTTTCTGGTATGATTCGACAAATACTCGTATACTTAAAAAAGCCAAAATTCGAGAGAATACATCGAGTTGTCTCTAAAGCGTAGATTAAATATATAAAATTAAATTGTGCGTGTAAAGCCTTGCAACATCGTTACATAATATCTAACAAGATATAAGAAAATTTCTATCAAACATAATCTCAATAAAGGCCTTCGTGACGCAGTGGGACAGTATCTGTAAACGCAATTGGTTGCGGGTTCATTTCCCACATAGGGGAACGATTGAATACAAATTATTTTCAATTCAATTCAGAAGGAAAGTGGAAAACAGAGTGTCCTGATACTACTTCTCTCTGAAAACCTGCCATACCATTTACTTTAAAAAAAAGTTTTTTTAATAGATTTACGCTGTATCCCGAATATAGCATAGGGTAGGCAGGGGAAACCTGAGAACCTAGTGTTAAGATACTCCGCTCTCTTTCAACAATTCCCTCTTTTTCCGCCGGATTGAGGCATTGCGTGTTGGGTGGCGGAACTCAACGCCGCGCTTATCCTTGTTAACAGACCCAGGAAATTAAAATACTACATATTATTTAACATTTTCATTTTTTGGGGTGGGAATCGAACCCACAACCTGTCGCGTTTACAGTTGCACGCTTGTGCTTTGCGCCACGACAGGCGTAGATTTTTAAATAATTTCTTAATAAAATAAACTTACCCATCTTCTCAGCCTCCTGAGCGTCAATAAAGTTGCCAGTCAAAACGATTTCCATAGCTTTCGACTTGCCGACGTACCGTGGGAGGCGTTGAGTTCCGCCAGCGCCGGGGATGGTACCAATGTTGATTTCTGGTTGACCGAACTTGGCTTTCTCTCCCGCGTATATGATGTCACATAGCATGGCTAGCTCACAGCCACCACCGAGCTGGAAAAAATAAGATTTTTTATTACCTCATGTTCTATCCTAGTATAAACCTAGTGTAACCGGAACTAAGTGGTAATTAACTTATGCTTCTTAATATATATATTTTTATGGATAACGGATGGCAAACGAGCAGAAGGACCTCCTGATGGTAAGTGGTTACCTTCGCCCATGAACATCTACAACACCAGAGACGTAGATGCGTTGCCAACCTAGAGGATGCAGATTGAAGGGGAGGACAATGTAGTGATCCGCTATCGGAACCATCACATTTTGGGGAAAGGATAGGTGGAAGAGGGGAAAACCTGGCTTACATGCCATCGAACCGGAACACATCATAAGATATTTGGCGGTTCGTCTTTGACATGATAGTGGTCGCGAGCCAGACGGAGGAATAACCTCCTACCACCAAACTTCTGGGATACCCGCCTTTTCCGGGATACTACCCAGCGGCGGAAGGGAATTGTATTCTAACCCCGCCCCCTCACAGGGAAAAATAATAAATAATAAAATATATCGATTATTCTTGCCAAATTTCTGATAAATCTTTGTCTCGATAGCGGAAATTTGTAAAAAAAATTCTACAGAGATGCTGTTAGCATCTCTAGCACGAAATTAAGTTGAAACAAGAATTTCGACGACATCGATAAGAAGCTTATAAGTGCTTTGACGCGCGATTACAAGTGGTGCGGGTTTAAATCCTGCCACATTAAATATAAAAATGTTAATTGTTACATTCTTTAACATCGATTCGAAATAAATATATACAACATGACTAAGCAAAATAATTATAATGAATTGCATCACGCAACTGTACTTTTTATCTTTATGTTGCGACCTCAATATTATGTAATATATTAATTATTTATATATTTTATTTAGAGGCCATCACGGTGCAGTGGAACAGCGTTTAACTTTAAACGTGAGTGGTGGTGGGTTCGATTACCACTCGGGTGAAGAATTATATTTATTTATTTTATTTTTTTACTTCACGGGATTCGGGATACAGCATCCCGCATATAGCACAGTAGGCAGAGGGAATCTGAGAACCTAGTGTTAAGACACTTTGTTCTCTTACAACAATTCCGTTCCCCACTTTCCGCTAAATTGAGGCATTGCGTCTTGAGTGGCTGAACTCAACGCCGCGCTTTGCCTTGTTACCATACCAAACCCCGTAAATGAAAATACTAACATTTCCTGGAGTGAGAAACGAACCCACAACCTGTCGTGGCGCAGAGGCATAAGCGTGCGACTGTATATTTATTTATATATGTAATTAGGCACAGTTAAAGTTTATATGGAGGAGTGTAAAAAAAAAATTAATAATAATTTAGAAAAACATTCAATGAATAAAGTAAATTACTAGCCTACACGTTGCCAAGGAAACGTGAATTTTACACAACAATGTGGCTAATAGTATAATATATTTATACACACATACATATCACGCTATACCCCGCATATAGCAGGGTAGGCAGAGGGAACTTAGTGTTAAGACACTCCGTTCCCCACTTTCCGCCGAATTTATTTTACACAACAATATAACATATTTATAATTATATATATAGAAATATTATGGAAGCCAGTAGTGGCGCAAAGGCACAAGCGTACAACAGTAAACGCAATAGATTATGTATTCGATTCCCACTCCAGGAAATAAAAATATTAAACATTTATAATAAATAAAATTTAGTATTTTCATTCCCTCGTTCTGGTAACATGACAAAGCACGGCGTTGAGTTCCGCAACTCACGCAAACCTCAATTCGGCTGAAAGTGGGGAACGGAAATGTTAAAAGAGAACGAAGTGTCTTAACACTAGGTTCATAGGTTCCCTCTGCCTACCCTGCTATGTGCGGGATACAGCGTGACGCTAAAAAAATATATACTTACTGCGAATCCATTAACAGCAGCAATAATGGGCTTGCCACAATTCGACACATCTTCCCATTCTTGTAAAAATCCTTGTTTCATCGTGGTACTGAATGTATGGTCCTGCATTTCTTTAATATCAGCACCAGCTGCGAATGCCTTCTCACTTCCTGTCAAAAATATTAAAATATATGGTCAACTCAGTAATAGTCCTTTGAACGATGGTTTTGGGTTCGATGTCTATTCGAGGAATGATATTTAAATTATATCTATAATATTTTTAAAATATAGGATAAGAAAAACTAAAAAAGAGAAAGTATGTACATACATACATAGCTTCACACTGTATCCCGCGTATAGCAGGGTAGGCAGAGGGAACCTAATGTTAAGACACTCCGTTTCCCACTTCCAATTGAGGCTTGGCGTGCTTTGTTACCAAACCCAAGAAAATGAAAATACTAAATTTTACATTTTCTGGAGTGGGAATCGAACCCACAACCTGTCGCGTTTACAGTCGCACGCTTGTGCCACTGCGCCACGACAGGCGTTTTATATCGAAGTTATAATTTATACCTTTCGTATTTTCTTTATCCTCTCGCGTCTTAACGTATCGGACACTTACGTCCGTTTCTTTGTGAGGTTCTAATTATAACGATTCTAAGGAACTTCACTATAAAAATGTATATTTTTTTACATAGCTTCACGCTGTATACCGCATATAGCAGGGAAGACAGAGGGAACCTAGTGTTAAAACACTCCGTTTCCCACTTTCCATCGAATTGAGGCATTGCGTGCTGAGTGGCGGACTCAACGCCGCGCTTTGCCTTGTCACCAAATCCACGAAATGAAAAATTCCATTTCGAACCCACAACCTGTCACGTTTACAGTCGCACGCTTGTGCCTCTGCGCCAGAACAGGCGTTACGTATATATATCATATACCACAACTATATTTACGTAAAATTTACTGTACTGATAAAACATTGTCATCAGTTAGTAATATTTTTACATATAAATCGTAAATGCTTTTATCAATTTTACATTAACACTAGACAAAAATTTGTATGCAAATTTTAAGCTAAATCTATTGATTATAAAATTACATTGGACATACGACAATTTGCGAAAATTAGTGATTCTGATACAAAAAATACGTCATTTAAATGAAAAAAATGCTGTTTTCTTGATTACGATGATATAGGTGTATTTTTTTATTTTTAGCTTCACGCTGTATTTCGCATATAGCAGGATAGGCAGAGGGAACCTGAGAACCTAGTGTTAAGACACTCCGTTCCCCACTTTCCGCCGAATTGAGGCATTGCGTGCTAAGTGACGGAACTCAACGCCGCGCTTTGCTTTTTTTTAATGATTGTAAAATTTATGCTATAGTCTACTCAGCCTGTTTGTACATATACCAATAGAGGAAAGAATAATTATATCTACAAGTTATTTACCTCACAAAATCATAATATCTTTTATATAAATAAGGAGGATGAGAAAAAACTTACCGGTAATAATAATAGCAGCAATTTTCTCATCAGCATCAAAATTCTTAACGGCTGCACCAAGTTCTTTGAATAGAGGCTCGCACAAAGCATTTAAGGCTTTCGGCCTGTGCAATTCAATCAAGGCTACATTTTTCTTTTGACCTACTATATCTACCTTGATATTTTCATATTGCGGTGCTGAAAAAATAAACTTTATTTTAAAAGAAAATAAATAATAGATATTATTAATAAATATTTCGAATTAGATTTTAATTGGAATATCTCACTTATAAATTCATTTAATTTAATATTATATTTTTTTAATATAAAACATACTTATGCTTATAAAGGGTGTCCCAATATTAACGCAAGATTTGACTTTGCCGCCATTTGCTATTATATTCATTATTCATTCGCTATTAAAAGACTAAAATGGCATTTTCTATTTAATTCAAATCTTGCGTTAATTTTGGGACACCCTATATTATGGTCAAATTACACAAAACGCTAATATACAGTAACCTGTGTTGTAGTGATGTATAAGCTTATCTACATCCATCCAGTACTTTTTTTGTAAAAGAGTTACAACTATTCATCGATCCTCGCTGATTATTGCATTTATAATATTAATAAGATAGGTAAGCATTGCTAACATGGTAATTCTATGCATAAACAAGATATTCAAATAGCTTCACTATTCCAAAGTTGTTATTCTTAATATATACCTCTAGTAAAGAATAGCAAATAATATTTCACTGTTTTATAAACAGTTCTCGCAATAAGGTTTCTTTAAATTTTACTTGATCTGGAGGAGCAACAATAATTAATACTAATAACAAATTAATACATATTTATATTTTTGTTGTGTTAAAATTTGTCTATACATTAATAATAATTTAAGCATAATTTTTTTTTTTTTATGGATAAAGGATGGCAAACGAGCAGAAGGACCACCTGATGGTAAGTGGTTACCTTCGCCCATGAACCTCTACAACACCAGAGATGTTGTATGCGTTGCCAACCTAGAGCATATAGATGGAAGGGGAGGACAATGTAGTAGTCCGCTATCGGAACCACCACATTTTGGGGAAAGGATAGGTTAAGGAGAGGGGAAAACCTGGCTTACATGCCATCGAACCGGAACACATCATAAGATATTTGGCGGTTCGTCTTTGACATGATAGTGGTCGCGAGCCAGACGGAGGACGAACCTCCTACCACCAAACAAACTAAATGGTGCTTTACAGTTAATTACAGTACAAACATATGGCGAATTCCATCCCTCCCACACCCAATGCGTGGGTATTATCATAATCAAATGTTATTTTATCAATGTTAGATTTGCAAAGACATTTCTATAAATAAATAACTGGATAATAATGATAATTATTTTTATTTTTACATCTAATGTAAGGCACAGAAATGTAAAAAAGTAGAAAAGGAGGCCATATGGCTTAAATAGCAATCTCTAGTAAAAAGTTTAAATATTTCACATAGTCTAAAAATAATTTGTTTTTCATTTTTAATATAGTATTAATATTTGTTTATAGATTATTTTTTATGTAACATGATATGATAAAATTTCATCATGAAGTAAGATAAATGATAAGAGTTATGTGTTTGACGAAAACATGGCAATTATGATTTATGTTATGTAATTTATTTACCTTATTTGGAATTAAGAATATTAAATATATATATATTATTAAGTAATACGTAAAAATATTTAAAAAGTTTAATTATCTAATAAGGAATATAAAAGAAAAGTAATCTTTAAAAAAATTATAAGCTTAATTTATATTAGATACTTGCTACTGACAGAAACTAAACATAAACTTTAAAATAGGAAAACATTTAATTGCCGGTAAGCATGACATATTATTTAAAAAAAAAACATGTTATTCTAACGTAATATTAGTACGTTTTTAGTATAATAAAAATAACTTAGAATAATAATAATTACCACTGCTGTAGAATTTTATAAAGTTGGAATTTGAGAGCACGGCGATGCGACCGGCATTTATTGCATTTTTGCCTAATAAAGCACGAGTTACTGCTGCGACTGATGCCATTTTATTAAGTCCGTAACCAACCACGATGGTACTGAACTAAGTGAGAAATGAAACTGATTAAAATAAAATGTTGAACTTTGATACTGTACAAAAACAAGTAACTGATAACACGTTTGTTAACAAAAACTTTTTTACCACAGAATATTAAGAATAGCAAATAGATGACAAATATTCAATTTTTAATTTATTTTTCTGTTTTTTTATGATCAAGTTTTAATGAAAAAAGGTGGGTTTTATATATAAAATGATTTAATAGCCTAAGATTAATATATTTTGTTAATTATTTTATTTAAATTTCACTTGAAATGTACTGTACCGGTAATTTAAGCTTACGACATTTACTTGACGTTTATGCAAAAAAAAATGTAAATATTGAAATTATTATATAAATATTGAACTGAGGGTCTTATTTTATAAAAGTTTTCTTTAATAAATATGGCCCAAACCATTAAATACTTTATAATAACCGGAGATCCGGGTTAGGTATCAGATATTTGTAACCATGTTGTTTTTATTTTAAAATTTAGTTCATAAAATAAATTAAAGATCCTTTTAGGTGTTGGAAAAACTACAATTGTTCAAAAAATATGTTGGTCATTAAAATCAAGTGGTGTAAAAACTGTAGGTTTCTTCACAGAAGAAGTGAGACGAAATAGGATACGGGAAGGATTCGATGTTATTTCCTTAAATGGTGAAAGGGGAAGATTAGCTAGAGATCAAAATATACTTTCTGCACCTACTAAATATACAGTTGGAAAATATGGTGTTTTAGTTCAAGAATTTGAAAATATAGCATTACCATCTTTAAAAGACCATCAAGTACCTTAAATTTTATAAATTAATCCTAATTCTTATGTATCTGATTATGTATATATATGTTTATAATTTTTATACTTTACAGAATGATGACAAGTCTATACTGGTAATAGATGAAATTGGGAAAATGGAATTCTTCAGTTCAAGCTTCAAATTAAGAATAAAGGAAATTTTTAGTATAGAATCAAAGAACATAGTGATAGCCACAATACCTTCAAGAAAAGGTGACCCAATTATAGAATCAATAAGAAATAATAACAAAGCAAAAGTTTGGATGGTAAGGACAACAAATATTTTATAAATATTTACTTTAATATTTAACTTATTAAAATAAATCTAATGATATAATTGCATATATTTTCTGGGTTATTATGGTAGTCAGAGAGAATCTTGTGTCACTCCATTCTCCGATTTCAATTAAGACATTGTGTCATGAATGGTAGAACTTGATGCTGTGTAGTCTTACTAGAGGAGGGAATCGTTTCCCTTCATTTAAATATCATTACTTTCGCGAGTGGTCACCTAATAATAATACATGATATCATATTAAAAAAAGATATTTACAATTTTAACAAAATGTTTTAAAAAAGTAAAAGAAATTCTCTAGATTGTATTTTTTAATTTTTTCAGGTTACTAGAGAAAACCGAAACATTATATATGAACAAATATTTAATGAACTGAAGTCTGTCAACTGTCAGTTAACTTGAAGGTTTTCTAAACATTATATTTAAAGATATACACAATTTTACTGTTTTATTTAATTCTCCTTAAAAAAATGTATTATTTACTATTAATATGTAAAGAATCATAAATGCTAATGGTTTAATTTTTTTTTACAAAGAAATAACCAAATAATTATGTTATGCATGTTTTGGTAACATTACACAAAGTATTCATAAATGTATGTCTGTGATATGTCACAGACATACATTTAATCTTCATCGCTAGTACAATCTTCAAACTGTCCGTCAGATTCATAATTCACTTTAGGATTGCAATATTTCTCATATTCAACTAATTCAGCTACGGGCACTTGATGGGCGTCCATTGGGCAAAAGTTGCCTTCCCTCATTTTTCTTTTAACAAAGTAAAGCCATGGTGACTGTGGACTTGCATATGATGGTCCTGGGTGAGGAGTCCAATATTCATCAGAATCCCAGTTTTCCTCTTCACTGGCAGGTCTGTAATCTACATCTGTACCTGTATAAAAAATATAATTGTTATTTTCAGTAGAACAGTACAATCATTTTACCACTTGAATACTTTGAATAATCTGCTTTAATCAAATTGTTTAGAATTAATTATCAACTCCCTGCCAAAGACTGGAATTTCTTATGTTATTATATGTTAAGTACCTACCTTGTTCTTCAATTTCAGAGTTATATAAAAGATCATCATTATGTAAGGAGTGTTCACTTTCTGGTTTGTCTTTCTCCTGTTTTCTGGAATAATAAATATTTACTATTATCAATAGTTGTAGTTGATGGGTAAAGAAACTTTCATATTAAAATTAAAAAATAATTTTGTCTATCTTTATTTTACATGGACTTTTTAAAATAAAATTTAATCCATAGTACAGCTTATATTTATTATATTATATTAAATTTACCTTCCATTATTTCTTTCTGGGCTCTTAAGCCTTATTTTCTTCTTCTTTTTAACATAATCTTCATCTTCGGGTTCTTCAAAATAGTTTTGTGCCAAGTCTACTTCTAGAAGATTGCTCATTCCCTCAGGTATGTCATACAAATTATTATCATATACATCTAGTTTTTTCAAAAATGGCAATGAACATAATTTCTTAGGAAGCATACATAGACAGTTGTTATTTATACAAAGACAAAAGAGCTTTTCTAATTTATTAAAATTATCTGGTAGGTATAACAAATTATTGAATGACAAAATGCACACTTCCAGATTTTCAAGACAACAAAATTCGGCAGGGAGAGTGGATAAGCCATTCAATGATAAATCAATTTCTCTTAGATGCATAAAAATTGATATTCCAGATGTAATATTAAAAAGACCTATATTAATTAAATTTAAATATTCAATTCTATTACATTTATCTAAACCATCACATGGAAACTCTTCTATGTAGTTGGCATAACTAGTATTACTCATTTGAGAAGTTCCTAAGCAAATGGACTTAGCTGATGGAAGAGTGCCCATCAATTTAATATAACTTTTATTTAAACTACAGTTATAAGCTGTTATGTGTGTGACTAGAGTTTTGTATTCTAGGATTTCCTCAAAATAACCATTTATAAAAGAATGTGTAATATTATAATTACAACTTAGGTTAATTTCTTTTAAATTCTTCAAATTTTCTGCCCATATCCAGTATGGAGGACCTAGTAATTTATTATTAGATAGATTCAGTACTTCTATTGCTTGGTAAAATTTCGGTGTGTCATCAAAATATTCTATTTTATTGTAAGATAGGTCTAATATTTTAATCTTTGCTAGGTTTTGAATAGCCACAGGTACTTCACAGAGTTGATTATGGGAGAGGTTTAGTTCAATTAAATTTACGGGTAGCTGCATATTTTCAACAATTTCACTGATATTCTTATGACTTAAATCCAACACAGTTATGTTATCATCTTTAAAGTAATTTGAAATAAATCCATTTGTAGTTGGTACTGGTTTGTTTTCATTTTCCTCCATTTTGACAAAAAGTTTACAATTTATAAACTTTTAGTTACTCTCTGCAGTTGTTTCTGCACTCACCGATTCAAAAACGCAGTACGATTGTAAAGGGCCGCCTAACAATAAGACCATAACAATGAATGAAATGTCAACTGTCAATGTCACATATATCTAAGAGTAAAATATTCAGAAAATGAGTGCGTAAACTTTAATTAAATTTTAAAATTAATTTAATAACTATATGAAATTACTTATAACTACAGTAAGTAATTTAGTCATTACTTGAAATAAAATGTGTGACTATACTTATTTTAATCGAAAATAAATTTCAATAATATACTTAGATTTTTTATTTAAACTATGTCATAAGGAACTAGTCATCTTTTTGACATTTTTACGTAGTACATGTACAGTACACATTATTAGTACTTCATGTATGAAGAATAAACAGTTTTTTAGGACAGAGTAATTGCAAAAACTACAGAATGATTGTAAATATTAAATCAACAAACAATATATTTACACTACATAATAAGAAAATTCCATAAAAAATGTATCATTAATTCTTAAAATATACAAAATGAAGTATTTTACAGTTTTTAACTATTTATATTAAGTGGGGAACGGAGTGTCTTAACATTAGGTTCTCAGGATCCCTCTGCTATATGCGGGATACAGCGTGAAGTTAAAAAAAAAATTAAAGTTATTCAAACGTAATCTATCTTTACACATGCGTATAATTGGGCTTTACCTTATAACAATAGAACCCTACCGTTAAGTGAATGTTTACAAATAAAATTGCCTAAGAAAGATCAAGTACGTATTAAAGGGAAAATATTTGGAAAATACCTCAAAAGCGACGATTTAGCTAGGCAGTTCTATACATTTAAGTATTTCACAATCACACTCTCCAATATGAGTTTAAGAATTTTTTTATTTAAGTTAATTATAACCTACATATTTGTTTTTAAGTACACTGTAATAGCGTCAGATGAGTATAATGTACCAGGAGTGGGTAAAACAAAGAAAGAAAATATGAGTATGTATTTTTTATGATTAATAAAGGCGCACACAGTTTCATGATATTTTGCGGATCGGGCTTTTTAGAGAGAACCTAGTGTCAAAACACTTTGTTTTTCACTTTTCAGATGAATATGTGACATTGCGTGTTGGGTGACGGAATTAAATGCTATGCTTCGTCTTACCATAGCGGATAAATAAAAAAAAAATATGACGAGTCCCCAAATGGGAATCGAGTCCACAACCAATAGTGTCCGTTAATAAATGTGCAGTTTTAATATCTCTCTGTTATATATTTTGTTAAAAACGTGATAGATTTATAGAATTGCCTTATTTCCAACAGGGAGAAACACCGCTGTGGGCACATTTTCAAATGTAATCTCACAAATACAAAATTTACCAAACATGGAGCTTGGGAGGAAATTCAGGACTCCCTGCAAGACAGGAAATAAGTGTGGAAAGGTATGTTTAGGAACCAACCACTTTAAATTACGGAGCTAATGATATCTTAAATTAGTTTATTATGTTTTCAAAAAAATAACTGGTAAAGATTAAATAATGTCAAAAAAATGAGAAAATTTGTGAGAATAGTTGGAAGGACGTTTATTACTCTGTCTCGTATCTATATAAACTTTAACAGGAATATACCTTATACATCAGTATAACATATAGGCTAGAATTTATAGACAAACAGAATGGAGTAAATAAGCGTTTACTATTTAAAATAATAAAGAAAAGGCCTGTCGTGGCGCAGAAGCACAAGCGTGCGACTGTAAACGCGACAGGTTATGGGTTCGATTCCCACTCCAGGAAATGTTAGTATTTTCATTTCCTGGGTTTGGTAACAAGGCAAAGCGCGGCATTGAGTTCCGCCACTCAACACGCAATGCTTCAATTTGGCGGAAAGTGGCGAACGGAATTGTTGTTAGAGCACAAGGTGTCTTAACACTAGGTTCTCAGGTTCCCTCTGCCTACCCTGCTATATGTGGGATACAGCGTGAAGTTAAAAAAAATAAAAATAAAAGAAGAAATGCAATCTTATGTAAACTTCTCGTCTTAAATTTAATAATCTAATTTTAACTCTAAAGTACTTTTACAAAATTGGAATAGTTTTCAAAAAATAGCTCCTATTTTCGTGTAAAAAAAGAAACTAGAGTTTTAAATTTAATATTTACATAACAGTAATTGGAACTACATTTACTTATTTTAGCTTTAAAATGAGCCAAAAATATTTTGAATAACGATACATACATACATAGCTTCACGCTCTTTTCCGCATATAGCAGTAGTGTTAAGACACTTCGTTCCCCACTTACCGCCGAATTGAGACATTGCGTGCTAAGTGGCGGAACTCAACGCGGCCCTATGCCTTGTTACCAAACCCAGGAAATGAAAACTCCATTTCCTGGAGTTGGAATCGAACCCACAACCTGTCGCGTTTACAGTCGCACGCTTGTGCCTCTGCGCCACTACAGGCTTTACACAAATGACAACAATGATGACAAAAGATTATCTCGCTTTTTAACTCATTTTTACAGGTAATAAAACGGCTCATGGTGCCAAAACTGGCTCAACTTGAAAACACTATAATGGGCATTATGAAAGAGTTATCCAAAATGCCGCCGGGGTCTCGTCTCCCAGATAAATATACTAAGACAGAACCAATTAAATTACTTTTGGATCAAAATTACAAGTAGGAATTATATTTTTTAATAGATTCTTTTTCACCTTGTATATAATTCGCATGCTTTTTTTTATTAAAAATACAATTATATTGTTATTTGTTAATTGAAAATAATTCATATTGAGGCCGTCGTGGAGCTGTGACACTGAATATGACTGTGAATGAGATGAGCTCGATCTCTAGTCAGAGGATTGATTACATTAAATACTTTTAAAAATTATTCCCTGTGAGGGGATGGGGTTAGAATACTATTCCCCTCCGCCGCTGGGTAGCGTCCCGTAAAAGGCGGGTATCCCAGTAGTTAGGTGGTAGGAGGTTCGTCCTCCGTCTGGCTCGCGAACACTATCATGTCAAAGACGAACCGCAAAATATCTAAAGATGTGATCTGGTTAGATGGCATGTAGAAAGGTTTTCACCTTTGCCACTCACCCTTTCCCCAAAATGTGGTGGTTCCGATAGCGGACTTCTACAGTGTCCCTCCCTTCTATCTGTATCCTCTAGGTCGGCAAAGCATCTACAACATTTCATCTGTTGTAGATGTCCATGGGTGACGGTAACCACTTACCATCAGGTGGTCCTTCTGCACGCAAGTTGTCGTTATCCTTAAAAAAATCGATTCCCTCTACCTACATGCGGGATAAAGTGTGAAGCTGCTTTTTTGTCCTTTTCTTTATCTAGTTTTTTATTTACTACACAATTGAAAATACACACATTCACATTCGCCATGATGATGTCAAAATTCTGAACATTAATATTAAATTAATTACAGGGAAGATGTCTGCATGGATAAACTAGAATCGTGCTTAAAAGAGGATAAACGTCGAAAAAGAATTCTAAAGAAGTTGTTTTTCAAGAAATACAATTCATTACGACAAGATCTCATCGGTTACGGCGGCAGGAGGCTGTGGGGAGGAGAGGGAAATTTGTTCTATAGATAATTTATGTTTATATAGGGAAATATGTTGAATTAATAATTTAAAACTATAAAAATTGATAAAATTTAAAATAATTTTTAATGTTAAATTATAGATAATAAATAATTCATACGTGATTTAATATTTTTATTTTTTTAAATATGACATTTTATACCTTTTATTAATTATCTGTTACTTTATTATTTTAACAATGTTAAAAAAAACAGTTTCACGTTTTTTTTCACATAGCAGGGTAGGAAGAGTCTTAATGTCAAGACACTCCGTTCTTAACTCTTCGTCTGAACTAGAGACTAGAGACTATCGTTGACCGATATAAGCCTAAGCTTATATAAGCTTATATCCTAAGAGTAATACCTTCGATAGTGTTGATAGAATTGTTGACTATTGATATATATTTACACCATTGATAGTTTAACCTGTCAGCTGGGTATGACGAAATATTTCGTCATAAATAAAAGCCTACTGCAATGGGCATGATGACATTTTTCGTCATGGAAATTGAGCGTAGTATATTGAACGCATTACGTTCTACGTTGTTCTTATCTATTAAATATTAGAGTGATTATATATATGCCATCATATTGACGATGCGTCAAGAATTTTCATGTTCTTGCAATCTGTAGCTTATTCCCCAGTTAACAGGTCAATAAACTGCGATAGTTCCATGCTATTGTTACTATTTATTATATTATCCTTGAATAGGTTCAATCAATAGTATTAGCTAATTTTTGATATTGATAGTATCGATAAAATTGATCATATCGATATTATTACTAGCTTTCAAGGTCATCTATCGATAGAGAAACTATCAGTATCGATATTTGGGCAACTTTAGTTCGCGTCATTGTTAACATCTTAACCAAATCTGTCACATGTATGTGAAACAGAATTCAAACAAATGATCTTATCACCTCAAGCATAATTATTGCCTAAGAATTTAATATTTAATTATAATTTATATGCGATTATGTACAAACACGTACACAATCACTTCAAAAATAGGTAGGTTTAAACCTAGGTAGGTACGAACCTAGGTAGGTACAAGGTTATAAAGGTAAGTTAAAGGTTATAATCGCGTACGGTAATATTTAAAACATGGGTTCCCTGACAGTTATACTTTGCAACTGAACCAAACGATAGCTTGTATTTTTTCGTTGTAACGCCATCTAGCGGCCGATATATTTTTATATAAAACTTTAGTAGTTGCTATTGTCGTGTAAAATATACGTTTCCTTAGCAACATGTATAGTATGTGTGTGTCAAATATAAATCAGAAATATATAAAATTTATAAATTTTTTCATTTATTATGATGGGATGTCAAAAAAAAAATTGAAAATTAAGCTACTTCAAAGCCTTCAAATTAACGCACATACGCACTATATAACGGGTGTCCCAAAATTAACGCAAGATTTGACTTTGCCGCCATTTGTGCAGTGAAGTGTTGGCAAACCTGAAAAAAAAGCAATTTGACAGCTAACAGTATAGGGTTATTAAAAATGGAGCGTTACACGATAGAACAACGTGTCTTCATTATTAAAGATTCTATGTACTTTATGAGTCAGTAAAAATATAACTATTAAAAGACTAAAAATGGCATTTTCTATTTAATTCAAATCTTGCGTTAATTTTGGGACACCCTATACTATCGTATGTATCAGTGGCAACGGGTGAAAATTTATCTTAGGCAAGTCGGAGGTAAAAAAAAATGGAAAAAAAGCCCTTATGCAAAAAGACACAATGTTAATATTTAAGTTTTCATTTCAACCGGCACTCCCGGTGCAACCCTTTGTTTTTACATTTTCTACATTCTGACGGTAATTGCTTATTAAAGTATTTTTTTTATTATTCGTATTAATTTTATTGGCTTGTCAGTCAAACGTCAAAGCAAAAATTTGCTACAAATAATAAATATTAAAATTTCAGTGAAGTGCAATCTTGTTTAACCAAAATTTAGATAAAGAAATCCATACAAACAAAATAAAGATTTAGATAATAAAATTGATAATAAAAAATCATTAGAAAATTGCAAAAGTAAATATGTCATTGGAAGAATATGGATAGATATTTTAAAAACAGGATTAGGTAATTGGTTTCAAACTTAATTTATTTCCCATAGTAAACGCTGCAGCCTCTTTAAAAGAGTTACTGCATTGGCAACCGGCCGTAAAATTAAGGGCCAAAACATTTTCTCCTTACATGAAAGCATAAGACTATAAAACCGGGTAAAAATACTAGGGCGTACCCCTTATGCGACGCGAATGCGAATAATTGCCTGAACCGACAACCCAAGATCGTACGTCTTGGCGCAGAAAAGTAAGGAGACCCGACCCCAAATAATGAGATAAGGGCTAGAAGAAGAAGATTCGTATTCATTTTATTTTTAGCGCATTTTATTGGAAGTTTAATTTTTTGGTAAAAATCATAATTATAATGCCAACGCCTGTTGGAAATATTAAAGTATAGTATTTTCATTTTCTGGGTTTGGTAACAAGACAAAGCGCGGTGTTGATTTCCGTCAGTCAGCCCGCAATGCCTCAATTCGTCGGAAAGTGGGGAACGGAGTGTCTGAACACTAGGTTCTCAGGTTTCCTCTGCCTACCGTTCTATATGGGTTATTTAGTGTAAGTCTAATATTGCGTAATTGTTTACTTAAAGTCACGTGTTTCGGGACGCATATACAAAGCATTTGACGCATATACAAGAAAATTGCAACAATAGAATAGTTTGTGAAACAATTCATATTTTATAAACCTTACCACTAAGTGCTTTTAGGCAGGTTAATTTTCAAGTATTTCCCTTTTTGGTATAACTTTAATTTGGTCTTCGGACATGTTTCGAATTTTAAGCTTGTAATTAAATTAAAAATATATATAACTTAGAGGACTTAACTCTTATTAGTTAAATAATAAATAAATATAATAATAATTAAAAATATATTTTTTTGTAAAATGTGTGAAAAACAGTTGAAGCTTCAAATAGTCTTAATAATTTTATCTGTTACTCTGAAAGGATTATTTGCTGTTGATGATAGTAAGTTATTTAAACATAACATAGTTTCTACCTTTTATCGCAGTGCAGAGAGAACCTAATGTAAAGTCTTGTCCGTTCTCTATGTTCCATCCTAGACATTGGCTAATGTATGGCGGAATTTAACGCCGCTCTTTGCCTTAGTAGAGATATTAAAGTCATTTAAATAAAAAAAAATGGGAATCGAATTCACGACTATCCGTATCCGTTTCCAGCCACTTTCAATTAAATATTATATTTAAAGGAAGTTTTAGATTTTGAAACCTCATTGAGGATTAAAAAAACAATACTCTGGGGGGTTTAAATAATTACTATATATATACTAGTAACTTACTAGGCTGGTCTCCTTGCTTCGCATACAGCTAAAGAAAATTGTGAAACTGAAATAAATATATTTTCATTTTCTTTTCTAATGAAAAAAAATTAAAAAACATTTGCAGAGAACGTATAAAAGTATGAACGCAGCGGGACTCGAACCCATACCTTAAAATGGCAAATATTTTCCTAGACGCTGATTCAATCTAACATACCTTGTTAAATAAGACCTTTGTTAAAGATAAATAATATGGTTTCTAGGTCTCCTATTCACTGTGACTCGGGCGCCCAGGTATTTTGGCATATTGCAAGACCATAGAGGACAGCCCTTGTCTGTTGAGATCTCGGAAGAGTATATGGATCAAGATTATATTGCTACAAATAGGTAATATCACATTTTTAATACTAGGTACTTACTATTATTACCGTCAGGCTATAATTCCTTCTTTATCACCACATAAAAGAAGTAAATCATAATAATTATTTTAATTATAACTAAATACATGTAAAGCATATTTAGAAGACGTATAAAAATTTGAATCATCACGCGTTCTAAGTGCGTCGAAATTCATATACGTTTCTTACAACTTATTTTTGTTGCTTAGTGGTCAGAGCGCTTGGACGGTTTCCAAGAGGCGCGGGTTCGATTCGGTCCCACTGCTTTCAAAAATTTTTATATGTTATCCAAATATGTTTTTCGTTTCCTAAATGTGTGATTAGCACTTTAAAATATCAAAAATAATTACATGTACTTTTAAATATATAAGTTATAATATTATCACATAAAACATTGTAATAAGTATTTAAACTAACTTCTTACTACTTTAAATTAAATTAAGTAATATAAATTTAAGTTACAGCTTGTTGTTGGTTTGATGCCTACTCAGGGAAATGATCATTTTTAAATTATTTTCCGTACGAAGCGTGACATTCAGCTCAGTCACACTACTCATTATGTTAAATTCGGGAAAGTGGAGAACTGAGTGACTCTAAATTCTCCCCTGACTATAAACAAAGGCAAAAAGCATTTTTTTAAAACATCACTTGCTTAATTAATGTTCTGAAAAACATTTGTATGGTGAGATTTTTTTTACGCCTGTGTTTTAATTTATACATATGTTTTTCAAAGAACTGATACTGCATATCCATTTCTGCAATACTTAATATTGAGAATTTCTTTACATAGTTCTAAATGTTAATTTCTTTTTCCAGAAAACGACATAAAATAGATTGGAATAAGTAAGTAGTTGAATATTTTTAATTGAATATACTTTTTAAATGTTGCTTTTTTGTATTTCAATTCAAAAAATTACGAGACCTTACAATATACGTAATAAAACATACATAACTACACTAACGACAATGTATCCATAAACAATTTTTGTTTTTGTAATCATTATATACGAAAATTATATAAACAGAATAACATACCTACTATTTAAAATTTATATATGGAGACAATCTATATTTTATAACAATGCATTTGAAATAAATTGAATTATTGATTAACGCCCGTTTTGGCGTTAAGGCACAAGCGTACGACTGTAGACGTGACAGGTTGTTGGTTCGACTCCCACCCTAGGAAATGTAAAAGTTTTGTATTTTCATTTCTTGGGTTTGGTAAGGCAAAGCGCGGCGTTGAGTTCTGCTATCAGAACGCAATGCCTCAATTCGGTGGAAAGTTGGGAACAGAGTGTCTTAATACTAGGTATTCAGGCTTCCTCTGTCTACACTGCTATATGCGGAATACAGCGTGAAGCTAAAAAAAATATTACACCCGTAACTATGTGCTGGATACACTTTTATATAGTATGACAAACATTTATAAACATGTATCTAAGACGTTACTAAGGCAGCATGTATTTTACGCATCAACGGTAATTTTTTTTTTTTTTTTTATACCACGACGGTGGCAACAAGGCACACGGCCCACCTGATGGTAAGTGGTTACCGTGGCCTATGGACGCTTGCAACACCAGGGGCATCACTTACGCGTTGCCGACCCGAATATAAAGTAATATAAAACTCGCCTTTCTTAGAATTTGCTATATTCTTTCAATAGGCACTTAGGGACCATCGTGTCGCATCGCAGTAAAATAGCTTAGCGTTCGATTCTCACTCGCAGGAATATTTAAACTATTTTCATTTCTTTGCTCTTTTGTAGAGAATCACGGCGTTGAGCTCCGCCACTTAACACGCCATGTATCGAAAGCGGCGAACGTAGTCTTAATACTAGGTTCTTTGTGATTACTTTGCTATGCAGGATAAAGCGTGAAACGTAAAAAAAAGTTTATTTTAAAGCTCTCGCTTGTAATATACTACTGAATTACGTATGTACTTTCCTTCACAGAAATCCGCTGGATATGGACGACTTTGATGATGACGAAACAGAAGAAACAATAGACGATAAGGACAAAGACATCAAATTACTTAATAAATTTAATTTACAAGCTGGACCTGTATAATCTTATTTAGAACATTAAATACATATTAAATTTAGATATCTTTTTTTTATTTACGTTAACTATTATGTTCCTAAGAATTAAATAATTATTGCTGTTCCCTACATGCTGTGTATACCTACCTACCTTACTTTACGCTTTATCCCTAGCGGGGTAATTAGAGAGGACGGAGCGCCAAACGCTACGGTCCTGTACCTCTTTTGCCTTGTCCACAATCATTAACCTCTTCAAGCATGCCCTCCGGGGGGTCCTCATGCTTTTCACGTGACCTTCCTCCAGTATCATTGATACTGTGTTCTCGAAAGTCAACCGAGGTCTCCCCCTACCTCTCTTGCCGCTGACCTTTGTTGTGTATACAATAATTAAGAAAAGCCCAAGTGTCAAGACACTTGACATACTTCACTTTTTTCCCAAAATTGAAACGGCGAAACACAACACCACGCATTGTGTTACCGGAGCAGAAAAATGAAAATATTTTTGATATTAATATAATGTTTCACCCAATTGTAAATGATTATAGACATTATTACAGTCATGAGCGAAGCCAGAGACAGGAAGGCAGGCTTAAATAAGAAGTTATTGATTGAACGTACAAGCAAAACTACTGGCCACAGAAAGATAAAATTTGGCATGTAGGTTCTTTGGGGCGTGTAGGGAAGCAATAACGGGGGACTTTTCAAAATTCCTACAAAATCAGAAAATAATCGATATTTTAGGCTTCATAAGATAATATTCATGACTTCAGAAAAAATACAAGTAGTAAGTAGTAAGTACAAAATATATTAAACAAAGTACAAAAAATATATAAAAATAAATCACTTCATTTCTTCATAAAAAGGAAAGTCAAGTAATGGTGATTCAGACACCATTACTGCTTGAACGGGCATTTTGGCCATTTCTAAGGACTCCTCAGAATAGTCAGTGGTCTCATCTGAGTACATTTCAGCTATATGATCTTGGTATATCTTCTCGCATTCGCTGGGATGCTCGCTTCTTATTGTACTGGGGTGGTAGCCGATTGCTTCTATGGGGCCGACTGTTAGGTAAGGCACTTGTGTTGTCACTTGAAAATGTTGATCTGGAAATATTTTTTTTTATTAAGTAAATATCGTGGCGCAGTGAGACAATTAAACGTGAGTGATTGTGGATTCATTTTCCATTCACGGGAATGAGTATATATTAATTATTTTCATTCATTTCTTTGTTCTGGTAAGGCAAAGCGCGGAGTTGAGTTCTACTACTTAATCCTCAACATCTCAAATTCGGGCTAAAGGTGGAGAAAGCTGCGTTTTGTCACAAAGTTTTCTTTGGCTACCCTGCTATGCGTTTTCCGCAAAATGCTTAGCTGCGAAAAGAAAAATTCTGTGAAACCTAAAAATGATCTTTAATTCATTTACCTTATGTCTTTGTCTTATATTGATTAAGAAGATCCTTTAAAGTACATAATTACAAAATGATTAATGATAAGTGAGTCAACTATCCCCTTACTTTTTACTACACATTTTGATAGCATTTTTGCAAATTTTGATTATCAAGCACTAAAATATACTTTTCTTTAGGTAGCGAAAAGCGTGGAAATAATAATAATATTACTCTTTACTAAAAACAAACATGAAAAAGCTGTACATAGCTGACATAAAAAGTAAAATAACTCACAATCAATATGATCAGGTATAATAACTGTTGCCACAGTCTTAGCAACTTTATCATCGTAATAGTCTCCTACAATGTCTATATTGTTTCCCTCATATACTTCTCGTCCAGGCGGTCGTTTCGTACAGTCGTTCTCTAAATGTCTTCTGCCAGACTTCTTATAGTCCAACGGAGGCGGGATTTCGGTTAGAGGAACAAATTTCTTTGCAATATTAGCTCCTACTGGCTTGACTTTTGCTAACCTGAAAATATATTTGATAGTGTAATTTTTTTTGACGAAATTTAAGACCTGCATTACAATATTCGTTATTTTTAATTTTTTGTTCCTCTTTTATTTAATTTTATTTCATTTTGGACGAATGTTCTGTTTTTTGACATTATGTAGAAGTGTTTTCCTTAGCTAATTGCTCGATTTTATATATTCTCTACCAGTTTTGGCTTTGTCCAAACATTTAATAATAATATGAGACAACGTCAGTCTGTAAACACAATAAGTTGTGGATTTATTTTCTTTGTTGTATTTATAAGAAATCTTTGTTATTTGTATTTTTGGTTTTTGCATGTTTTACACTTTAAATGAACAATTTCAACCGGATTAATCGCGTATATTTTCATATTTGAAAAACAACTTGATGATAACTATTAATAAATACATAATGTCTCAAATTCTGGCGAAAAGCAGCGAAAGAAGTGTCTTAGCTTATCTATCCTCCTGGATAGCCAGAGAAAAGGCTAGAGAATAGGAATGCGGGATAAAGTGGAAGCTGTATTTTTAAGTACATTAAAAAATATTTTCCGCCGAATTGAGGCATTGCGTGCTGAGTAGCGGAACTCAACGCCGTGCTTTGCCTTGTTACCAAACCCAGGAAATGAAAATACTAAACTTTTACATTTACTAGAGTGAGAATCGAAAACGCGTTTACAGACGCACGCTGGTGCCTCTGCGCCACGACAGGCGTCAACGTCAAAGTGGGGAACGGAGTGTTTTAACACACCTAGTGTGTCTTAGGTTGTCTCTGCCTACCCTGCTATATGCGGGATACAGCGTGAATACAGCGTGAAGCTAAAATATACTTACTTATTAACCATTACACTTCCCCTAATTTCCAACGTAACTCCTTTACAAACTAAAAATATTGTAGCAAAGTGTATTAAACGCCTCATTTTCACTTTCACACATGTATCAACTGCAATGCATTTTTCGGAATTCCCGCACTATATAACAAAAGATTATGATTCGGCAGCAATTTTAAAGTAATATATATAACACTTTAAACAATGTCTTACATTGTTTGAGTACAATGCAACAGGTGTTCAGGATTTTTTACTTTTTTTACTTGACAGTGTTACATAAGTTGAGGCCATCGTAGCATAATGAAACGACGTCTGACTGTAAACACGACTAGTTGCGGGTTCGATTCCCACTCTAGGAAATGAAAATATTAAAATAAATTTAGTATTTTCATTTTCTCGCTCTCGTAACAAGGCATAGCGTGGCTTTGAGTTCCGCTACTCAGCAAGCAATGCCTCAATTCGGCCGCAAGTGAGGCGTAGAAATGTTAAAACAGAACGGAGTGTCTTAAAACCAGAGAACCTATTCTCTTGTTCCCTCTGCCTACCCTGCTATATGCGGGATACAGCGTGAAGCTATTTTCATTTATCCGCTCTGGTAAGATAAAACGCGGCGTTGAGTGAAGAGTCTCTAGTTACATTAAAAAATTGACACTTCAAAACTATTACGTCTACGTCTAACTATTACGAATTTCCGATCAGGATCACGAGTCGTGATGCGAATTTAACATTCTTTACCCATTTTAAAAACGTTGTACACCTTATCGTAACGTCTTTAAAATCGATTGAAAAATCACGGATATTCAACGTGAAAATAAATTAAATAAAACAAACAATATTATTGCCATATTATTTATGTAACATAATTAATAATATCTACTTTTCTTCTTCTTGAAGATGACAGGGTCGAGATGCCACGTCTGGTTACCTCCGCAGGATATCAGTGTGAAACATCCACCGTAAACGATAGGAGGATCTGTATCGGGCACGCAAATGTTGTCTTGGCAGAATGTAGCTGTACCTAAAACATTTATAGAGTTTTATTAAAAAATATATAATTCAAAATGGCGCTAAATTTTTGTTTTTTTTTATATGTATATTTAATAATTTTGATTTCTTTTTTTATAGCTTCACTCTGTATCCCGCATGTAGCAACGCGTAAGTGATGCCCCTGGTGTTGCAAGCGTCCATAGGCCACGGTAACCACTTACCATCAGGTGGGCCGTTTGCCTTGTTGCCACCGTCGTGGTATAAAAAAAAAATGTAGCAGTGTACGCAGATAGAACCAGAAAACCTAGTGTTAAGACACTCCGTTCTCTTTTAACATTTCTGTTCCCCACTTTCCGCTGAATTGAGGCATTGCGTGCTGAGTGGTGGAACTCAACGCTGTACTTTGCCTTGTTCCCAGAGATTTTGATTTTATTACGTACATATTAAGTAAAACTAAATTTTAATAACCTTTATGATAGGTATACAGGTTTATCAAATGTATCCAGGTTTCGAGAAAGTAACGTTGTAAAATGATTTAATTGTTTGATTTCAAATATGCTAGCCGACTATAATAAGAGTGTTAGTTTTACATACATACATACATAGCTTCACGCTGTATCCCGCATATAGCAGGGTAGGCAGAGGGAACCTAGTGTTAAGACACTCTGTTCCCTACTTTCCGACGAAGTTAGGTTATTTTCTTAATTTAACTTGAAGTTAGTTTTACAAATAAGATTAAACACATTATCCTTCTTTACGTCGAGCTGTTGGGTAAAAAAAAAACCGAATTCAAATAAAATGCACTAAAGAGTACAATTATTACGAATAACTCAAAAACTACTCGTCAGATCACTAAATTTAAATAAGACCTGTTATATAAAAAATATACAACAAAATTAGTTTATTCAGTAAAGTTATGCGGTAACACTCATAAAAAAAACAGTGGAATTGATAACCAGTAGGCCAAGCACGAAAACTTGCGACAAAGTATTCGTATCCTTATCGAAAGAATTTGTATGGGAATTGAAAAGCGCCCCTACCGTGCGTAAGAGGAACTAAAGTTTTCCCATACAAAATGCTTTTTTTTATGATGAAGGATGGCAAACGAGCAGAAGCACCACCTGATGAAATGTGGTCCTCCGCCCATAGACATCTACAACACCAGAGGAGTTAAAAATGCGTTGCGTACCTAGTGTTTAGATGGGAGGTGAAGGAAATAATGTAGTGGCCGCGGCAGACCGCCATCTAAACCACCACATTCTGGGGAAAGGACGGATGGGAATAGGAAAACCTGGCTTATACGCCATAGATATTTGGCGGTTCGTCTTTGATATGATAGTTACAGTAAATGTTGACATTCCAAAAGAAAATACACTAAAATGAGCAAGAAAATCGCTGGAATGTCAGGTTTTGTGAGTCCTTGGATATCTCACTAGGATTCCCTGTGCGGAGATATCCAATGATTCCTGGACGGACTAGGTGTAGTACTGTTAAAAATATTGATAAATAATAAAAGAGATAAGGATTGGGAATGTATTCTTTATGTATTCCAATAAGTTAAATGAATAGATATCTTATATGCCATAGATATTTGGCGGTTCGTCTTTGATATGATAGTGGTCGCGAGCCAATCGCAAGTCTTCGTGCTTGCCCTACTGCTCGTTTCTTTGAAGTTGGTTAAAAATATTTTTGTTTCGACATAAACATACGCAATCTATATTTATTAATATCAGTGTTCTAGGTAATGTGTGATTTATTCATATTTTTTATAGACAAGTTTTTGTAAAGTAAAACATCGTACAGAAAGTAGCTAACATTAATATGTATGTACTACGTACATATATACGTGCTTTGTAAAGTAACAAATCATTTTAAATTTAAATTATCTATGTTTTCTATTAACATATATCATTTACGAGGCCATCGGGACGCAGTGAGACTACTTTTGACTAAGCGTGATGCGTGGGTTTGATTCCTACTCGGTGAAATGATTCTATTTAAGTTATTTTAATTTTTTCGCTGTGATGAGATAGAAATATCTAGATGGAAAGAACAGAGTGTCAAAATAGCGTTGCAAGGGAGCAAGATGAAGCTAATAAGTGTGTAATCAGTTAGTTTTAAAATGAAAATCTGCCTTTGATATGTTTCTGTAATAAAATTGTATAATGCAATTGCACGTTTAATATAGGCCTACAGATATATTTTAAATTTTAACACAATCAATATAAATGCAAACATAATATCTAGAGGCCTTCATACGAAGGCAGGGAGACAGCATCTGCAATGCAATTGGTTGTGGGTTCGATTCCCACTCAGTGAATGATCATATATAAATAACTATTATATAAATAGCTTTTGAATTGATAATTAATATAGTTATTCTTTTTCTTTTCAATTTTTTTTTATGTTACATATATTTCTATTGTTTTTTTTTGTTATGTAATTCTTTTATACTAAACAGGGAAGTCGCTAGCTCCTATAACACAGTGTATACTTATTTTAGGAGTTAGTAAGCCCTTAAATGTAATATTTTTTATGGTAAATAAAGAATTTATATGTATATTTATTTATTTTATTTCTTCTATCTAGTAAAAAAAAAAAAGAAAAAAAAAGGAAAAAAAAAAAAAGAAAAAAAAAGGAAAAAGCGCGACATTGTGTACCGCGACTTAACTTATTTTCTTGAATACGAACGGAAAGCCGCGACCTAAACCCTTAAACCCTAACCCTAAACCCTAGTGTTAATGGTTCTCTTAGATAACCCTGCTTTACGTAATAAAGCTTAAACTCGATTAATTTTTAAATAATCTTACCAACATATCCAGTAGGTCTCGCCTGTCGTTTATTCTTCACGTAATCTACAACAGCCTTAGATAGTGCGTAGAAGTGTTTACTGGCTTTGTATCTCATCTTAGCGAGGGCAGCATCGCAGTCGCTCTTGTGTGCTCGACAGTGGTACACCAGGTTCCTAGTGTTAGCCTTCACCATTTCCTCTCGCAATACTTGATATTTTGAATCGGTGTGCAGAATTTGCGCGAATCTTACGTTTACTGAAGATACGTGTATGAATATATAAAAATAATTATTTTAATTCATCAATTATGATTTTCGCATAATTTAACTAATGTCCTAATATGATAGGAAAGAAAATTCTATATATTTCAATTAAACATTTATGTTATAAAAATCTTTATAATTTAAATATGATATATATTTATATCTTTCTTGATGTCTTTCACGCTGTATCCCGCAAGTAGTAGAGTAGGCTGAGGGAACTAGAGAACCTACTACGGAGTGTCCCGTTCTCTTTTAACATTTCCGTTCCCCACTTTCCGTCGAAATTGAGGCATTGCGTGCTGAGGTGCTGAGTGGCGGAACTCAACGCCGCTCTTTGACATGTTACCAGCGAGGAAATGAAAATACTTAAACATTTTATCCACATTAAGTAATGCATAAATGATTTTGATACGCATCCAAAATAAAACAAAGTGCGTCATTGAATTTCGTCACTCAACACGCAACGACTTTATTTCGAACTGAAAGGAGAGAATAGAGTCTCTTAACACTAGGTTCTCTCCGTCCTGCTATGTTATATAAAGAATAACTCACAACCAGCCCCAACTAAATATCCAAAGCATTTTTCGTGATACAGTACTAAAATATAAGTGAACAGGACCTTCCACATGACGATTGGTAATAAAAATATATAAAATATAATTGCTTTTATGAACTATTAAGAATTTTTATTTTATGACATAGATTTGTTTATTGTCCAATTTGTTTTTATAGCTCTATAATTGTAAAGATCTAATCAATAACGATATTGATACAGGTTCAAATCCATTTTTTGTATGATTATAATTATAAATTAATATTTATAGCACTATATTTTGATATTAAAAATAATTTATTATTAATAGTAGTAGAAGTGAAGTCTGTCGTGGCGCATAGACATAAGCGTGTAACTATAAACGCGACGGGTTTTGGGTTTGATTCCCACGCCAGGCAATGGAAATATTATAACAATATTTATAATAATGAATATTTAATATTTTCATTTCCTCGCGCTGGTAACAAGGCAAAGCGCGGCGTTGAGTTCCGCCACCCAGTACGCAATGACTCCATTCGTCGTAAAGTGGGGAACGGAAATGTTCATAGAACGGAGTTTCTTCTGCCTGTCTATGTGATACGGGATACAGTGCGAAGCTAAATAGTAGTTTTTTTTATATAAGTTATTATAATTCAATTGGCACTCGACTCTTTTATGGAGCTTAAGTTATTAAACTTATCATATCAGTCTAGTTATAAGTAACGTCTGTCGTGGCGCAGAGGCACAAGCGTGCAACTGTAAACGCGACAGGTTGTGGGTTCGATTCCCACTCCAGGAAATGTAAAAGTTTAGCATTTTCATTTCCTGGGTTTGGTAACAAGGCAAAGCGCGGCATTGAGTTCGTCACTCAGCATGCAATGCCTCAATTTGACGGAAAGTGGGGAACGGAGTGTCTTAACACTAGGATCTCAGGTTCCCCCTGCCTACCATGCTGTATGCGGGATACAGTATGAAGTTAAAAAAAGAAATGTTAAAAGTATGTAAAATTTAATATCATTTTATTAGTTAGTTGAAATTGCAGGCCATGTGTTTTAAGTGAATACAATAAAAACAAATAAAAACCAACCAAGAAAGCACCATATTTTGATAACAAGAAAAATGGAATAAAGGTTTATTTTGTTTTATTGTTTTCCTAGAAAGAATGCAGTGATCATCTTGCCGCAGTAGTTGTGACTGCAAATGTAGTCGGTTGTGGGTTCATATACTACTCGGGAAATGGGACTTGATTTCCTCAACGCACAAAACCTCGAATTTGGGTGGAAAGTGGAGGTCAGAGTATTTGGACACTAGGATATTTTGTAATCCAGCAAAACACAAAAAACTTTTTTTGATGTTTTAAAGTCTTAATCACACATTTAAGATGTGAAAAACAATTTTAGAAAACTTAATAAAAATATGAACGCGGCGGGGCATAAACCCGCGCCTCTTGGAAATTGTCCAACAGCTGACATTACATTACTTGACTACATTTTCTGAGAGAGCTAAAAGTGAAACGGCTAACAAAAAATTATAGGTATCTCAAGTCAAAACCACGCACGCACTCCATTACGCACTTTAAGAAGCCCTGCTCTAAGTGAACCACATTCCAGATAACGTCGTACCTTATCGAAATATACTATCTCGATGAAATACTAACATAAACAGTTAATTGTGTCATTAAACATTAAGATATAATGTTGTAATTACAATTTGTCAGCTCTGTTTGCATCTGATACGTGAAACCTATTTACGGCATGTGCTATTCTAAGTTGTATGTAATATATATATATCTATATATATATATATATATCTATTATACATTTATTATTTTTTGTACTCATATCTATGTTTTCTACTAAAATATATCATTTACGAGGCCATCGGGGCGCAGTGAGACTACTTTTGACTAAGCGTGATCGTGGGTTCGATTCCCACTCGGTGAAATGATTATATTTGAGTTATTTTAATATTTTCGCTGTGATGAGATTGAAATCTCGCACGTTTTATATAATATAGCACGTTTTATTGTTTTTATTTCAAGTAGATTTTCTCATTGTGGTGAAGGAGGAGGAGGAGGAGGAAAAGGAGGGAAAGGAGTTTTGTATTCAAAACCATGGTAATGTAAGTTAGGTCCAAACATGACGAGGCCTCTTAATTATTCATCAAAGGCTTATCTGCCTATTGCTAAGGTATCGTGGCGCCAATTGCAAATACCTATGACTCATTGTGTACCAATTGAAATAGTTATCATTTTGGTGTGTAAACAAAGATCGAGATTACTTGTACACTATTAATTAAAGCTTACTAAATTATTACTATAAAATATATTTAAATTAAAAAAAAATATATAAGGAGTCAACGCGAAATAATCGAAAGACTGTGGATCTGTAAAATTTATAATAAATGTATATCCAACTCTCTCTCCCTCTCTTATTATTATTACAGTTACAAGTAAATATAATAATTATAATAACTAAGATTTTAACGAAAAAAGAAAAGCCAATTCAAACAAAAACTACTCATATCTTTGTTAGAAACTATCATATAAAAAAGATACATCAAAATTGGTTAACCTAGTGGGTTAAAAACTTATATACACCACACGTAAAAAAAAAGCCGAATTGAGTATCTCTTTTTAAAATCGGTTAACAGCTGAAAACATAATCAGTCCACATTAAATACCCACAGTTAATTTCTAATCCAGTTGCATATAAATTATATGGCGTTTTTCCTACAGTGTTCGTGCCGTTCTAATAGGGTGAGACGGTTATCACGGCCATTGTTACCGCTATTAGACGATAGGGGCATCTTATAACCGCATTGTTTTGACCAATCGCCTTAGAGATATCGGTACAGTGGCTGCTTGGCATTAATTAGCTTTAATATGATTTATTTTTTACTAGCTCTTACTCGCGGTTTCGCTCGTGTAGTCAATGGCCTCCATACTACATTCTATAGTATATATTGTGTATATGCGTTCATTTGAAGGCTTCGACATAGTATTTTTAAATTTTTTGACAAACAATCATATCTGACAAAATATTTAAAAAAAAAAGATTTTTTAAAGAAGATATATAGATTTAAAGAAGATATATAAATATTACATACATACATAGCATAGCATAACTTCACGCTGTATCTCGCATATAGCAGGGTAGGTAGAGGGAACCTAGTGTTAAGACATTGCGTGCTGAGTGGCGGAGCTCAACGCCGCGCTTTGCCTTGTTTCCCATGACAACCCAGGAAATGAAAAATTCCATTTCCTGGAGTCGGAATCGAACCCACAACCTGTCGCATTTACAGTCGCACGCTTGTGCCTCTGCGCCACGACAGACGTTGACAGGTGAGAAAGAATATTTTAAAATAAATCAACAACAACTTGAGATCCATATTTCTTAAAAAACAAACTTATTACCTAATCCAGATAATTTATGTGTCAAATCATATAACCATAGATAACATATAATATTTAAACTCAATCTAAATTTATTCTGTAAACATTTAAAGGCTTTTCTATATTGCTTAATACACATTTCAAATGCGCTGACATTTAATAAACACTAATCTAGGCACTAACTTCAAATTGAATACTGGTTACATATCATCTAGTGTCCATGGATTATATCGTGATTGAGATCTTTTCATGCTTAATAACTAAATTGACTGGCGTTATATATTTAGGTTGTTGTACTAACTGGATTTGATTGGTTAGAAATTATTTTACGTGTGTGACTAAAACATTTTAATAGCACAGAAGAAACTGCTTAGCAGTCCAGGAATTCACTGTGCAAGTGCCGGGTCCATCGAGTTTCAGAGAGTTGTATTAACGTTCACATCCACTGTCCGCGCTCCTCTCTCTACCTAACCATACTTTAAAAGATTCTACTAATGTCGTTTTCGAAATACGTGCTAAAAATGAACTGATGATAGTTCTAGAAAGGTCGAGATCTTTTAGTAGATTACAGAGAGATTTCGCTGTTATACCTCTCGCACCTACTTCTACCGCGTATAAATTAAATCTAAACATATTTCTGGTTAGTTAGTTGGTAACAACTAACTGACCAGAAATATGTTAGAAATATGTTCACCTTGAAATGGTGTTTTTTGGGAATATTTGTTTTCCACACAACTGTTAGTTCTACCAGTACTACACGTTTTTGGGCTTCTCTCTCTCTTGTAGTCCTAAGTCCCCACAGCGGGGCAGAGGGTAGTTACAAAGTCACGCCATTCTTCTCTGTCTTGCGCTATCCGCTTAACTTCACTCCAGGTTAGCCCGATGCTCTTGGCTTCTGCAACAATCGAGCGCCGCCAGGTTTGCTTTGGACGGCCACGCTTTCGTCTACCTTGGGGATTCCAGTCCAAAGCTTGCCTTGGTATGCGATCCGAATCCCTACGCAAAGTGTGACCGATCCAGCTCCATTTGCGACGTCGGATTGGGCTTCTAGAGAAAAGAAATAAATCCGGTCTGCATGACGAAACACCAACATCCTCACGAATTTTGTATGATAATAACAAAAATAATATCCTGAATATCACTTGGTCTCTTGGTCTCTTGGTCTCTTGGACTCTTGGACTCTTGGTCTTGTTTGATAAGAAAGAGTGGATCAAAAAAGTCATTTTATTTTGTTTATAATAGTAATTTAACAATGTTTACAGTAGCTTTGTTAATTAGATGTTAATTTAATTAAAAATTTTTAAATAATTATTTAAGTACTAATATCATTTGTACTAATATTAATATCATTTGTACGCCAACCTATCTATATCTCTGCACATTATTTTCTTTTCCATGGTAGAATTGGGTGGGGTTGCCTGGAAGAGATCACCTGTGGTGATAAGGCCGCCTTTACACCAAAATTTTACTTACTTCTTTTGTTTTTCTTTTTGTTTTTGTTATAATTGATGGTGTAATAAAGAATAAAATAAATAAATAAATAAATAAGTACTTAATACTCAAATTCTTATTCCTTCAATTTAATGTAACTTATAGATATGCAGATATAGTAGAAATAATTTCGTGATAATTTATGAATTTTTTTACAATCTACAATCTTGAGTTGCTCTAAAATAATAATATTGGAATATAGTTATTTATATTAAATAAATCTCTCTTATAATAAGTTGATATATCCTCATTTCTGAACAATAGCAATCGATTCTGTTTGGATTGTACATCGATTACGCGGAACTGTACTTTAAGGTTGGTTTACATTGGCATATTTTGTTTTTTTTTTTACTTTACGCTGTATCCCGCATATAGCAGGGTAGGCAGAGGGAATCAGAGAACAGAGCTTTAAGACACTTCGTTCTCTTCCGCCATTCCGCCGAATTGAGGCATGACGTACTGAGTGGCGGAACTCAACGCCGCGCTTTACCTCGTTACCATAGCGAGGAAATTAAAATATTTTTTTTTATATTTTCATTTCTTGGAATGGGAATCGAAACCAAAATTTATTCTTCACGCTGTCTCCCGCACGGATACAGCGTGAAGCTAAAAAAATATATAAATAATTTTAAAAAAGCATCTTCACGCTTTATCCTCCATAGACAATAGTCTATGGACTGGCTATTAAGCCAGAGAGAATCTAGTTTCCAAACACTCCGTTTTTTTAAATATTAGTAAACTGCAAACGTACTCGTATACCCACAACTTAAGTTCGCGAGATTATAATAATAAGCTGGATTGTTAAATTCTCGTAGTTCCCTTATCTGCTGTATGGTCTGATGCTGACAAAACCATTGTTTACTTAGAGCACGCTTTGTACTGCTTTTATGGTTATTTAACAATGAACTATTTCAAAGATATTAATTAACATTATTTAGTTCTATTTAGAATTTATTACAGGTGACTGTAGGCGACGTAACATGGAGGTACATGGTAATAATTTTAATATACATAGCTTCACGCTGTATCCCGCATGTAGCTGGGTAGGCAGAGGGAACCTTGTGTTAAGACACTCCGTCTCCCACTTTCCGCCGAATTGAGGTATTGCGTGCTGAGTGGCGGAACTAAATGCCGCGCTTTGCCTTGTTACCAAACCCAGGAAATGAAAAATTCCATTTCCTGGACTGGGAATTGAACCCACAAACTGCCACGCTTACAGTCGCACGCTTGTGCATCTACGCCATGATAGGCGTTAACTATCTTTTATTCTTAACCAACTTCAAAAAAGTATGGTTTGATTTGGTTCTTTTCATATGGCCCTAGGAGCGTATCAGTTGATTCAAGAAAAGGTTCTTAGTCAGGCTCTATTTTTAAATGCGTGTTGACGCATAACTTTTTACTGGGCTAACAAATTTTGATAAAAATTTTTTTGTTATTCGTTTTTGTGTAATAATTTTGCTTTTTAATGCATTTTATTAAAAAAAATATATTTTTGAAAGAATCTTAGTTATATTTATTACCCGTATTTTTTTTAATATATTTTTTTTTATAAATCATAGTCAACTTGGATGCGTTCTTTAACCGTACTGTAGTTTGAGATTTAGTTATTATAACATAGAAAATATATTTTCTTTATGTTATTAAAGAGCATGGGGTCTGTTTACTTGTAAGACACATATTCTAACCAAATTTAAAACCTTGTGGATTGAATAGGGGAACTCAACGCCGCGTTTTGTCATACTAGAGAGAAAAGACGGAAATAACTTAAATGTAATCATTCCTCCGATTAGGAACCCGCAAACAATCGTATTTAAAGTCATTACCACTGCGCCACAATGGCTCCCATAATATAAATATAATTTTACAAAATAAAAAACCTTTTACGCTTGTCGTGGCGCACAGGCACAAGCGTGCGACTGTAAACGCGACAGGTTGTGGGTTCGATTCCCACTCCAGGAAAAGTAAAATTTAGTATTTTCATTTCTTGGGTTTGGTAATAAGGCAAAGCGCGGCGTTGAGTTCCGCCACTCAACACGCAATGCCTCAATTCAGCGGAAAGTGGGGAACGGAATTGTTGAAGGAGAATGGAGTGTCTTAATATTAGGTTCTCTGGTACCTTATGCCTACCCCGCTACACGCGGGATACAGCGTGAAGTTGAAAAAAAAAACCATTCATCCTCATATCAACGTCTAATAAAGCAAACGGGGTGTCTTCACAATATGTTCATTCTAATTACCCTGCTATACAGAATATGCCTGCTACATTAATAAAGTGCGTATCAAGCATTTTACTTGTAGTTCTATATACACAATATCTCAATCTAAGAGTAAGTCATATCGAAATGTATCGCGCTGCATCTCCTAACCTGAGCTCACCGAGAGGTTCACGACAACATCGCCGCATTTAAATTCCCTCAGGCTGGATGTAAACAGCTGATATCTGATTATAGAGCTCGATAACAAACAGGAAATACTATGGTTTGAGATTTTGTGATTGTTATTTCGAAAATATATATTGTTTTTGTTATTAATGAGGTATTCATTATATTTTTTTGTGAAGTAGTATTGTAGTCGGAGAGAAACTGGTGTTTAGATAATTCGTTTTCAACTTTCTGATCGAATTTAAGCCATTGCGTAATAAGTGACGGTACTCAATGCCTTCGTCATACCTAAGAGGGGAAAGGAAAATAATTTAAATATAATTACTTCCCCGAGCGGAAATCCAAACCATGTGGCACTCCACTTCTGTACGGTTTCATAGAAACTTCCTTCCACGTGCCACTCAATTGTAGAATGGCCTACCTGCATGCTGCAGACAAGGCAATCCACAATGGTACCAGGACGATACGACCTTCAAAAAGCGTCTATCTACATTTTAAAGTTCTGCAACGTATCTGTGGTTCATCCGGATCAGGTTACACGGGGTGGTTGGCGACGGTGATCACTTATCAGGTGTCACGAATGCTCTCAAAAAAATGACATTTGTATAAACGACAAGTACCAATATAACCTAAGTACTAATACATAAATCAAATAACATTACATATGTCCAGTCTCTATGTTGTAACATAGACACTGTGTATGATATACATAATGCACAAAAATGTCTAACAAATTTCATAATAATATTGAAACAAAAAATCACGCAGAATATGAATATTTTTTTTAAATTTTTTTTTTTACTTCTCGCTGTATCCCGCCTATAGCAGGGTAGGCAGAGGGAACCTGAGAACCTAGTGTTAAGGCACTCCGTTCTCTTACAACAATTCCGTTCACCACTCTCCAACGAATTGAGGCACTGCGTACTGAGTGGCGGTACTTAACGCTGCGCTTTGCCTTGTTACCAAACCCAGGAAATGAAAAATTCCATTTCCTGGAGTGGGAATCGAATCCACAACCTTTATTTTACCTACCTGAAGTTTATTTAGATAAAAAAAATCTATTTACTATTACGTTCACGTTTATAACGTGAGTAACTTTAGTAATACTCGATAGTACAGGTCGTACGTAGCTTTAGCCATATTTGTTTATTCAAAGCATTATTTAGTAATATTCACAATTTATACAGTATTGTTTATGCGACGCTCTCGAGATATAGAACTGGTTCAGTATGGATAGGATCTTTTATCGCCATTGAAGGTTATTTCCGCAATTACGATTCTGCTATCCTTATGAGAGGCAGTTGTAATAGTAATACTTATAATATTTAATAAATATATGTAGAAATAAATATTTCTTTTTACCATTTTATTTATATTTATTATCTATGAAATTCTATGTCAAAAATGAACCGCCAAATATCTAATGATGTGTTTTGGTTCGCTGGCAAGTAAGCCAGGCATGTTTTCCCTTTCCTACCCATCCTTTCTCCAAAATGTGGTGGTTCCAATAGCGGACCACTACATTGTCCCTCCCCATCTGTATCCTCTAGGTTGGTAACGCATCTACAAGTTCTCTGTTGTTGTATATGTCCATGGGCGAAGGTAACCACTTACCATCAGGTGCTTCTCGTTTTCTCCCTTCTGCTCGTTTGCCATCCGTTATTCGTTAAAAAAAAAGTCTATGAAATTATTATTTTTTAAGTTTAGCAGACACCTGTCATTTTGAGAATATGAATATCGCCTGTGTTGTTTATTTACAAATTTGATTAAATACTTAATCTCTGAATTCAAAATTTACCAAAATTGAAAGGCTAATTTTAAATCCTACTATCCTACAGAGTACAGATACAAAAGATTGTGAGATAAATTAATGTTTATTACTTTTAACATTAACGCAAAATCTAATAGGCAGTTCTAGATGACTATACATACATAGAAGCGTTTTCCGTTACAGCATTTAAAGTTAGTGAAGACCTCATGGAATAGTGTTCGACTATATGATCTTGTATTCCACCCTCAGAAATTATATTTCAATTATTTTCATTTCTACCCTCTGGTAAATCCAAAGTTTGGTTTGGTTTAGTCACTAAATGCACAAACATAGAGAGAGTGCCTTAATACTATGTTCTCTTTGCCTACTTTGCCAACAGAGCCTTAAATGACGTCAATTATTGAGAAACTACTAATTCCAGTATTTCAATTTCTATATTCTAGACCTTTCATGATACAGAGGTGGAAAAATATAAAAAATAATGACTGCCGTTGCATAATAATAATTTATTTATGTTTTGACGTAAAAAAAGCTCTTTGTTGTTATTATTGTTTTTAAAATGTTTTATAATGTGTTGCCTTCGTTCGTGCATAGTTATATTATTTGTTTATATTACTTCTTATATGAGACCATCATGGCACAGTGGGGCAGCGTCTGGCTTTATATGCGATTGGTTATGGGTTAGATTTCCATTCAAGGGAATGATTATATTAAGACACTTTAATAAGAAAAGGATGCAACTTACATAATAATTAAAATTTAAAATTTAAAAAAAATCATCAAAATGCTTCACCGAGTAAAAAATTGAATTTTGGTTCAAATTAAATAGTACAATTTAAAAACATATACTTCTTTCGTGTTCTTCTTAACAAGATATTTCTAACGAAAATTCATAGTTTTTTTAGCTTCACGCTGTATCCCGCATATAGCAGGTTAGGTAGAGAAAACCTGAGAATCTAGTGTTAAGACACTCCGTTCCCCACTTTCTGTTGTATTGAGGTAATTGCGTGCTGAGTGGCGGAACTCAACGCAGCCTTGTTACCAAACCCAGGAAATGAAAATGAATAGTTTTTAGGTATTTTCACATATAGCGGGATTATCTATCCCTTTTCTATAAAAATTGTGTGTTAATTGATCTATATCAATCAACACACTCCGTACACTATTCTTATCCATCGCATACAACGCAGAGCCATTCGAATCGTTGGGGACCCGGTAATCTGTGCAGGGCTTGACACTTTGGCGTTGCGTAGAGACGTGTCCTCGTTGTGCGTTCTCTATCGCATATATCACGGGGAGTGTTCTGGGGAATTGTTTGACCTGATTCCTGCCGCAGAATTTCAAACCGCACAGTACACCACAAGCTTAAATACCATCCACACCACCTGGATGCGTGGCACTCCAGTACTGTGCGGTTTCGAAGGAATTTCCTTCCACGTGCCACTGAACTGTGGAATGGCCTACCTGCGGCAGTTTTTCCAGGTCGATACGAAATGGGTACCTTCAAAAAGCGCGCCTACTCCCACCTCAAAGGCCGGCAACGCACCTGTAGCTCCTCTGGTGTTACACGGGGCCGTGGGCGGCGGGGATCACTTACCATCAGGTGACCCGAACGCTCGTTTGCCTTGTCCTTTCCATAAAAAAAAAAAAAAAATCCTATTATTTCCAGTTCAAACAACAAAAGATATCAATAACTTATAAAGCCTTCTTCAAACTATTTATCCGTTTCTAAAGAAAAAAGCATTCCTTGAATTTTTAAACAATGTTGATATTGTGTACACATTATTTATAAGAGTGTTGTTTTGTTCCCTATTTACAGCAGTTCGTGGAATATAGAAATTAAATTATAAATTCATATTTCACTGACAACTTTATGGGATAAATACATAAGTTATTGGTAAAATAAATTACTCAATGTCCACAATATGTTAAAAGCGCACGTCGATATCTTGATGTTTATTTTATTCTAGTACTATAGTAAGAATATTTGAATTATTGTATTGATAATGTCAGGATAAAATTCAAGTAGAAATAAAAAGTTAATTAGACTTTTTAATATATATGAGTGTGCAATGGTACAGTGGGATATGTTTTACTGTTAGCACGACAGTTGTGGGTTTTGTTCCCCGTTCGACAGAATATATTATAATATTTAATTTTCTTTTTTTATACCACTTATAACAAGGCACACGGCCCACCTGATGGTAAGTGGTTACGTGGCCTATGGACGCTTGTAACAATTAGGCATCATCACTTTACGCGTTAAGCCGACCTTCAAAAATTCCATTATTTATTCCCTTTGAAGAATCCCATATTGTAGCCTCTTTCTGGGAAAACCCGGCAGGGAGCATCATTCCTCAATTGAGAGTCCGCGGAAGAAAAGTTCCTTTGAAATCGAACTGTTCGGGACCATTTAGGGGCTCCAAAGGTGAGAGCATGAACTCCCTTGTCGATGGCGAGCGGCATGCGGATGGTGAAAAGTAGCCGTGGGTACTCATGTCATTTAAATGAATATTTAAATCAATATTAATATATAAAATATTTTCATCCGTTTAGATTTAGTTGGCTTTCATTTGTTAAATTTGCCAGAAAGTCGAGTATACAATGTTTTAATATAGAGTCCTCTTACTTATGCGAGAGACGCATGTAAACACTGTAATTGCTCGTATTTGGTTTCAAAATAAATTCTTATGAACCATTAAGTACATATCTTCTAATATAAAAAAATGCTATATATTTATTAAAATTGTGAATTTCAAAATTAATTATTAATTAATTAATTAATTTTGACAAAAACAAAATCGGTATCAAAAAAATTTAATTAAAACGTAAAATTATTACGAATAACTCAAAACTACTCATCAGATCTTAATTCAAATATTAACTGAATTACATCAGAAGCACTAACTATCATATAAACAAAAATCATCATATTCTCACCCAGTAAAAAAAGCTATTCAGTAACATGCAAAAAAAAAAAAATTGTAGTCGAATTGAGAACCTCCTGTTTTGAATTAGTTAAAAAAAAAATAAAAATTGGAATATATCATTATGATTATTTACATTATCTTTACACTTTTTATATTTAAGTTTTTGCCATTGATACCTTTATTACTCATTTCTTATTTATGTGTATGTATATATATAGAGTTATATATATATATATATATATATATATATATATATATATATATATATATATATATATATATATATATATATATATATATATATATATATATGGTGCATGTATGTATATATGTACTACGGGTGTCTATATGTATTTATCTGTGTGCATTACATATTTATATGTTTATGTAAATGAGTTATGATGAATATGTATTTCTTATGTAGAAGCTTATTCTTTCTTTTTGTATATTATCATTATTATTTGTATGTATTATTCACATCCTATCTCAATTTCTTAGTTTGTGCGGTATTTCCTATACCCTAAGGTTGCCTGAAGAAATCGTGTTATTTTTAGCGATATGTCGCCTTGTTGTACATCGTTTTCTGTTATTACTTTATTTTCTCTTAATTTTACTTCTTTTATGTAAGGGTGTGTACAATAAAGGAAAGCTATTATTATTAGGTTATTAAATATTTCCTCTGGTGAATCTAGTCTGTTACTATAATAATAGTTCTAAAAAAATACTATCTTTTAACTTTTATATTTATATGTAATCCACACATAACCATCGCGTGCGATACATCGCCCAAAACCACACCATAACTACTAGTATATCGTCTCTGCACCGCAAATAAAAAAGCAAAAGCTTAAAGTACGCACTTATTAAAGTAGTGTACAGCAATAATAATAATGTAGAACAATATCTATCTGATAGAGATATCTGGGAGTATTCGCACAATCTATGCTGCCTGTACCAGATCGTATCCTTATAGTATGAGAACCGGCAGATTGTTTTTTTTTTTTAAATTTTGTTGTAGGTTACTGTCGTTGTAGATTACTATAGCAAAATTATAGAACAAATTTTTAGAAGTTTGGTAATAAAAGAAATTGATGAATATGAATGAATATGAATTATTGGCAAGCCAAATTTGTCCCACTTGACATGATAATACAATTGTATGTAATCTGTATTGTTAATGATCAAAAATGGCCGCCACAACAAGATGGCGGATTATGTACTTAGTATACAACGATATGAGTATCATATACGCCTGCCGTGACGTAGAGGCACAAGCGTGCGACTGCAAACGCGACAGGTTGTGGGTTCGATTCCCACTCCAGGAAATGGAATTTTTCATTTTCCTGGGTTTGGTACAAGAGAAAGCGGGACGTTGAGTTTCGCCACTCAACACGCAAAGCCTCAATTCGGCGGAAAGTGGGAAATGGAGAGTCTTAACACTAGGTCCTCAGATTTCCTCTGCCTACCCTGCTATATGCGGGATACAGCGTGAAGCTATGTATGTATGTAACAATATGAGTATCATATAAAACTGTAGAATACAATAAAAGGTGAAAAGGTTAGCTGTCTTTATACGAAGGTCGATAGAATGTTGTTCTAATTTTTTTTTATGATTAACTAAAACATATTTAGTAAATCTTTCCTATTTTAAATCCCACTAGAGGGAATGATCTCATTTAGGTTATTTTAATTTCCCGACTCCAATAAGACAAAGCACGGCGTTGTGTTCCGTCATTTAACACGTCTCAAAATCATGTGGAAAGTGAGTGAAGAGACCTTAGTGTCATGACACTACGTTCTGTTTGACTATCCTGTTATATCACAAAAAGCGTGAAGCTAATAAATATATTTATAATATAAAAAATTATTAAATCTTTTGTGGGTAAATTTATAATAGTTCTTAGTCTACAAAGGTCTTTCGGATCAGAATTCTAGAGTCGTACACTAACAAGATTTGAAATGTCTGCTTATTTGCATAAACACAGCGGTTCCCGTTTAATTTTTTAGTGTAAACACGTAAAGAAAAAGGAATTTTGCTTATATACTTATATGTAACTCGAACTAAAAATATTTTCGAAAATATATATTTTTTATTTTAAGAGATAGACAAAATACGTTCTATATACATACATACATACATACACAGCTTCACGTTGTATCCCGCATATAGCAGGGTAGGCAGAGGGAACCTAGTGTTAAGACACTCCGTTCCCCACTTCCCACCGAATCGAGGCATTGCCTGCTGAGTGGCGGAACTCAACGCCGCGCTTTGCCTTATTACTAACCCAGAAAATGAAAATACTACTACTAACTTACATTTCCTGGAGTGGGAATCGAACCCACAACCTGTCACGTTTATAGCCGCACGCTTGTGCCTCTACGCCACGACAGCGTTCTATATAATTTATATTTTTTTTTGCATCATCTTTGTATGATTGATAACTACTAAACTAAGTTTTTGATTGTCACGATTTTTATACACTTCTATTGAAATTATTTTCTCTAGATTGATCGCGATGGTATTCGAAAATAAATTTTAGTGTCTAATACAAAAACATATGCGATTAGTCCGGTAAAAAAGTTTGTAAATAAAAAAATCATTTAAACAAAATTTGAACTTATACTTACCAAGGTCTAGTCGTACAAACCATAACTCAACCAAGACTAAAGGAATAGCAGGGTAGTTAGAGAGAACCATCGTCATCGTCATCGTCATAATGTTAAGACATTCCGTTCACCATTTGCCGCCCGAATTCCGGGCATTGCGTGTTTAGTTGCGGAACTCAACGCCGCGCTTTATGTTAATGTAGCAGAAAAACGAAAATAATTTAAATACAATCATTCAGTAGTAATCGAATTCGTAACTAATCGCGTTTATAGTTAAACGCTGTTTCAGCCTTAAAAATAAAGGAAATAGAAAAATATCTATAAATTCAACTTTATAAAGACATTCAAAGAATTAAATCATATTTTAAATATCATACACAAGTTTTAATTTATTGAAATGATAATCTTAGATTACTTAATAATTACCTTTAGCTAAATAATGCGGCGAGGGCGTTAAAATCGGGTGAAACTTCCGCGCCGCCTACAAGTGTGCTTACGAGTTATGACTTTATCATACCGATCGATACACGAAATGGGTGTGGAACTAATCTGTAAACACTACTTTATTACAATCACAAAAGTTGTATATTATCGAATATTTGATATTTATATTAAGATTGCTTCGCTCTGCTCTAGTAAGGCAATGCGCGGCGTTGAGCTCCGCCACTTAACATGTGATGTTAACACTGGGTTCGATAGATATCGGTTATACCTTCCATATCCTAAACTCCATAATCTCTGAAGCCATTCCTCTAAAATAGAAGTTTAAATTGTAATATTAAGTAATATTGAGTAACATTGAGCAATATTGAGTAATATTAAGTAGTGTTAAGTAATATTGAGTAATATTAAATAATTTTAAGTAATATTAAGTAATTTTAACTGATTTTAAGTATTATAAGTAATAATAATATATTAAGTAGGCAACTAAAATACTTGGAAAAAAATATCTTATTTCCTAAGCTTAGTTAAGTGATATGAAAATATTGTGAAAGGTGACAAAAGTTACGGACCACGTGTCCGTAGTGATCAGAATAAATAAAAAAAAAAGAACTACTTCCCTGCTATGTGGGATATTATTTTTATATTATGATATTAGTAATTGATAGAGAAAATGAAAATAATTGAAATTTAATCGTTTCCTCCACTGGGAATCAAATCCACTATCAATGCGTATAAAGTAGCCACTGTTCCACTGTGCTTTCGGCATTTATCTTACAGGATTTAATCAATCTGAATAGATTTACCACAAAGTTGATTTTTCAAGAACTTTATCTCTTAGAATTTCTTTTTAAAAGTGGAGTCATTTTTACTATATATTTATGAAGAGTCAAATGGAAACACATTTGAATAGATTAATATGTATTATTAATAATAAATTATTATGATAATCAGTTAATATTTTCATTTCCTGGAGTGAGAATCGAACCCACAACCTGTCGCGTTGACAGTCGCACGCTTGCGCCTCTGTGCCACGACAGTTTAAATAAAATTAGGGTTAATTTAAGACAAAAATCATACATAGCAGGGCGTGCCGTCTGCGACTGGCAACGAGTTATGTCTTTATCACAAGATCGGTGGCCGTGTACGTGCGGAACCAATCTTTAAACACTACCTGTGCTCAGATACTAGAGGTAGTCTGTGACAAGTAATACTTGTGATATATGTATGAAATTTTATAATGTCATTTTAACATTATTAAACTAGTTGTACGAGTATGCCGCAACTCTGTTTTCGAAGATGATAAAACTTACTTACTTACTTAACTTCACGCTTTATCCCTAGCGGGGAAGTCAGAGAGAACGGAGCGCCAAACGCTACGGTCCCTGCATACCTCTTTCGCCTCGTCCACAGTCATTAACCTCTTCATGCATGCCCTCCGGGGGGTGCTCATGCTTAAAAGTGAAAATCTTTTTTTTTGAAAATTGCCGTTTTCTTTCGAATTTCGAGAAATACTACTTATACTCTTTTATACTTCCCAAGGAGCCTACATGCCAAATTTAACCATTCTACGGCCAGTAGTTTCGCCCAATGTTGTGGGTCACTCACTATGTAATGCAAATATTCCATATATATGTAGGCATTATACTCGTAAATGAAAATATTTTAAGCGGATTAATCGTGTTGGTTTTCGTGTATATATTTTCATAAATTTAAAAGAACTTGCCGTTATGAACATTTTACAGTATTTCGTCACAAATAAGATACTCAGACATATTTTAATTTAATTTTGAAACTCATTTTTGTTACTGATCGAGGAAATATATTTTTTACGGAGTCGAAGAGAACCTAATGACAAAACACTGTGATCTTTAATTGCCTTCCGAATTCAAAACAATGCGTGTATTAAATACCTATAATGTTGGATATGAACCTAGTATCATCGTGTAATCGCACATGTTCAACATGACATTCAAATATATATATATTTTTTTAACTTCACGCTGTATCCCGCATATGCTATATGGGTAGGCAGAGGGAACCTGAGAACATAGTGTTAAGACACTCCGTTCTCTTTCAACAAATCCGTTCCCCACTTTCCGCCAGATTGAGGCATGCCTTGTTACCAAACCCAGAAAATGAAAATACTTCATTTCCTGGAGTGGGAATCGAACCCACAACCTGTTGCTTTACAGTCGCACACTTGTGCCTCTGCGCCACCACAGGCGTTTAAATTCAATATTTATTTACATTTTCCAATTTTTGTAAAAAATAGTATAATCTTTTTAATATTATAATTAAAGTTAAGTACTGTAAGAAAGCAAACCGATACAAAAACATTATTTAAGTATCTAAGCACTTGTCGTAGCGCAGTGTCGATTGTTATCGCTCTCGGACCTGTATTAAACTGATCTAAATGTTTAAAATTATAATTCTGTTAAAGGTTAATATTGTTTATTCTATGATTTTATCGGAAAAATATTATAATACTTGCTTTAGGGACAGGACTTGACACAAAATTAATATACTTATTATAAATATCACTGTTTCGTTTTAAACGTGTAGCAATGGGATAGCGTTTTACTGTAAACGTGGGTTGTGGGTTTGATTCCCACTAGGTGAAATAATTGTATTTAAATTAATTTAATTTCTCATGCTCCGGTGAAACGCGGACAGGACAAAGCGCGGCGTTGAGTACCGTCATCACTTAACAGGCAATGTCCCGGAATTAGGGGCGAAAAGAGGTGAAAAGCGAAAGTGTTATGACACCAGGATCTCTCTGACTTCTCTGTTATTCAGGTAAAGCATGAAGCTGCTTTTTTATATGAGGAACCAGTAGTTAGTTCGTGTAGTTTGTATTTTTTGCAGAAAAGTTTTTTTTTTTTAAAACTTTCTTCATTTTTTGGTAGTGGCATTTATGTAGGTATATATGTGTACTATTATACCTAGCTTTTGTTCTTATTTAAACAGTATAACAAAAATGGGAATAGTGAGTAAGAAAGGAAAATCTCTGATGGACTTAAAAAAAATGAATTTTAAAGTATATATCCAACTTTATTATACCATAAACATACAAAATTATCTCAAATTTAAATCTTTGAAACTATAATTTCCAGGCACATTAACCATTTTACACCAAAAGCAAGAAATAGTACTATAATTCCCCTTTTGCTTGATAAATCACCCGATTGAAGCAAGGTGTCCTTTATAAAACTTACACACATACGAGTATACTACATTGAAATGTAATGCGGCGCATAATACTTTCAAGTAACGAGGCTGGTACAGAATGTGTTGGTTAACGAAGTGCGATAGTTGGTAATAGACGGACTTCACGCGGTAGATGACATCGCTTGAGGAAATGCTGTGGAAACGCAGCCAAAACATAGTTTATATATTTAAATTTGTTATGTACTTGGGTCTGAATATATATATATATATATATATATATATATATATAAGCGTCACGTTGTATCCCCGACGTAAAGTCAGTCGGGTATACTGAGCGAAACAGAGAACCTAGTGTTAAGACATTCTGCTCTCTTTTTAACATTTTTGTTTGGTAACAAAGGCAAAGCGCGGCGTTGAGTCCTGCCACTCAGTACGCAATGCCTTAATTCGGCGGAAAGTGGGGAACGGAGTGTCTTCCTGCCTACCCAGCTATATACGGGATACAGCCTGAAGCTAAAAAAAAATCTAGTAATAATAGCTTACCTTACCTAGGGAGTATGAAAGGGTAATAAGAGCATTTCCAGAAATTCCCACGAAAATGGGACAAAACGATTTTTTACGGCATATAGACGATATATATCCAGGCGAACGTAGTGGCTGGCTTGAACTAGTGAATAATATTTTAATTCTCTCTTGCTTTATGTAGACAGCGCCATATATTTTGTGTTCCTGAAAATCGGTAACGATGCTCAAGTTTGTTCACGCGTTCATTATACCGCATACAAATTGCAACTTAGCAGCTCGTCGTCTATCCATTGGCTACTGTTTTCACATCTACAGGCCACTAGGTGAATCAAACACGATAGTGGAGTAGTAGGTTGTACATATATTGATAACAGATTCAATACTAATTAGATTTATTTTTAATTAACCATATATACTTCACTCTGACTGCTCGTATAATTTACATTACATATGCTGTAAGTTATAACGTACAAAGTTTGTATATACATATATATATATATATATAGAGATATATATATATATATATATATATATATATATGTTATATATATATATATATATATATATATATATATATATAATAAATATTAATTTTTCCAAGCCTGTCATGGCGGCAGAGGCACAAGCGTATGACTGTAAACGCGTGATACAAAGCCAGGAGTTCTGGATTTTCACCAGGAAATGCTAGTCTTTTCATTTACTGGGTTTGCAACAAGGCAAAGTGTGAAAGGCTGCCCGCCACTTAGGACAGAATGCCTCAATCTGGCGGAAAGTGGGGAAAAGAATTGTTAAAGAGAACGAAGCTCTTAACACTAGGTTCTCAGGTTCCTCTGCCTACTCCTTGCTATATGCGGGATACAAAGTGCAGTAGTTAAAATAAATAAATAAAAATAAATATTAATTATTACCTTCCTGCTCAATCAGAAAATTTTATAAAAGTACATAAAGAAACTTCTAACACCATGTTTACTTTCTTCTCCAAAGCGATACAAAATGAACATTCATTCATTCATTCATTGCCTCGACTATATCGTGAAGTTACAACCAATCGTGCTTAAAATCGGATATTGCCTCACTGCACCATTTCCTTTAGCCGCAGCCTATTTTTGGAATTATTCAATTCATACAATCTCACTCTTAATAAATAAAGAAAACCGACATTTCAAAAAACAAAATGTCCTAAAAGTAATATTATTACGAATAACTCAAAAACTACTCTCGTCAGATCATAATTTAATTTAAAGACCACATGAAAAAGCATTAGTTATCATATAAAACAGAATCGTTAAAATTGGTTAGCTCCAGTAAAAGTTATGCAGTGCAACACACATTAAAAAAAATATAGCTGAATGAAAACCATATTTTTGGTAGAAATCGATTAAAAAAAGAATTTCAAGAAAAACAAATATTCTTTATATAAATAATCGAAGCCGCAAGCACACAGGCGTATCGTAAAACCATATAAACTCACTGCTAATGCATAGAGCCTCTGTAAGTCGTAGAAAGAGGGGCGATCGAGCTATTATAATCAGATGGTTCCTTTCATATGATGGCAATAAAACAAGAAATATATGCACGCAGAAGCATTTTAAAATTATTTTATCCATTTCTAGGAGTGTTTTTGAAGGAATTTTAAATATTTTCCTCTGGAATTTCCAGCGAAAGCCTAACTAATGAAATTTGCTTGTAAAGATTGCAATGCGGAGTATATTGAAGATTGTAATTATAATAAGGTTTTTAATTGCTTTGGTTTTGATTACAATAGTTTTGTACGTGAGAATGTAAAAACGGTAAGAAAAGATTTATTTTTCAAGCAAAATAATAGATTTAGATAAAAGATTATGTAAAGAAGAAAACCGATTTCAAATAAAATGTACTAAAAAGTTATTACGAATAATAACTCAAAAACTACTCAAATCAGATCTTAATTAAATTTAAATGGGACCACATCAGAAGCTTAATGGCTATCAGATAAAAAAATAATTATCGATATTGGTTCACTCCGGTAAAGTTGCCAGGTAACACATAAATTACAGTCGAATATGAATGTCTTCTTTTCTTCACGTAGAAACAAATATAATATACAGGTAAAGCTTAAACCTAAAAACGCCCAACATTTTCGATTTATCAACTTATTCACATGATACAGAAATGTACTTAAGAGTAACCCGAGAAGGAAACGAACCGAACCCAAAAACCTCCCCTATAACATACCTTTTTTATTAAAAATACAATTGTTTTAAATAATTTTTACATACAAAATATTATAAACAAGTAATAAATCCGAATACTTAAGCCAAAAGCAACATTAGTAACGGCCTAGCTTATAACTAAGCGGCAGATTTACTATCTCGGAAATTTATAATCCACATCACTATTTATGCGTTGTCGGTTAATCCAAACCGGCTATGAATTAGAATCAGGGATGTTGTGATCTGCACCTCCGTGTAACTCATGTCTGTTGTAATTCTTGATACGCTCTGGAAGAAAATTACTTGGAACAATATATGAATATCTAAGTTATAGATGTAATATCTAATATATATTTTTTTGTTTTTGTGATTTTTATTTGTTTTTATACTAATGCTCCATTTTGCGCCAGGTAGTCATTGTATAACTGTTTCTCGATAAAAGATAATTAAGTCTAACGAGGCTACACCAAATTTGGAAGGGCAGTTCTGCTGAGAGAAAGAGTCGGCAAGAAACTCAAAGTTGCTCTTTTCAAATTTTTATATAATATACAATTAGCAGTGAGCCTCCCGGGTGGCATCCGGCAGCATTTAGTTCCACATTGACATAGTATAGTATTCTTGGATTTCATACCTCTCTTGCACCTTATACCAACCATCTTTAAATTGGCGGATATATCGGAAGCCTATAATAATTCTGGTAAAAATCAAAACCAAGAAATAAAGCAGGCTATCAGTAATGATTTGAAGATGCACCTCAGATAAGTTTGTTTACAGCCAATGCAATACAATTAGACAATGCTTTAAGAAGCTCATAACCCATAACTGCCTAATACGGCATCCCTAACAGTCTGAAATGTCTATCGTTTAGATTTCAATAAACGTGGAAGCTCGATATTAATATTCAGTATCTGAGCTCACGAGTGCTGAACGACTTCGAGGCTGATCGCTGATATCCTTGTTCTAAGCTTTGCTATTAGTTATGCTTATTTTATTTGAGATTAAATGACTAACTTCGTGGTACAATGAGACAGCATCTGACTGCAGCGTTTGGCAATAAAAGCGAAGAGGTTGTGGGTTTGATTCCCAGTCAGGCAAATAATGGTTACATATAAAACGCAGTATTGATTTCCATCCTGGGCGATAAAAACTCTTTTGACCAATATTACGACTTCTAAATTCTTTTTGAATATATATTAAAATTATATAATTTAACAGAACAATCCGTAATCCGTATGATAATTTATATTTTTAAATTTATTAATTATGTAGTAAATAAATAGCTTTTACTTAATGTTAAATTTTCAAGTAAATAGTACAGTATTGTTCTGGTGATCACTGGAAGCCGCTGGACTTTTTTGTATGCGAAAGACAAGGCCAACGGCGTTCAGATGCGTCTGATGGTAAGTCATCCGCCATCCACGGCCCCGTGTAACACCAAGGAACTACAGGTGCACGTCGGCATTTAAGGTGTAGATACACGCGGTACTCAGATGTACTTTCATGTCATATTCACCTGAAGCACTGCCGCCAGTGGAAACGAAGTAGCACATGAAGGATGTTTCTATAAGTATAAGAGAAATACCTTCATTGACGTTTTAACTGCTTATGGTTAATATGCTAGGGGATTACTTAAAATATTTTTGTCACAATGTTAATTATACCACCAGAAATATGCTAATGTATGTTAGTATATTTTAAATTATTAATCGTGGCGCAGAGGCACAAGCGTGCGATATAAACGACAGGTTGTGGGTTCGATTTCCACTCCGAAATGATAGTATTTTCATTTCCTGGTTTCAGACAAAAAGCGCGGCGTTGAGTTTCGCCCTCCAGCACGCAATGTCTCAATTCGGCAGAGAAGTGAGAGAGCAAATTGTTGTAAAGAAGGCAGTGTGTGCTGTACTAGGTTCTCAGGTTCCCTCTGCTTACCCTGCTATATGCGGGATACAGCGTGAAGTTAAAAAAAATAAAATTGTTCGCTTATTAAGTCCTAATTTTAGTACCTCCACAAATCCCTAGTATTTTATAGTTTAGATAAAAAATGAAAATCAAACATTCCTTTCCCAGTAAATGTAGAATTCACTACCATCGCGACCATTTAAGCTTATAACTACTCTACTATACCGCCCCTTTTTAATAAAATGCAATAATTAATTATTTTTAAGAATATTACTGTATCTTAAATAAGAATCTATATTACTTCGATGAAGTGGCTTTCCACGGAACCAGTAGTAATTGTATTACAAATATTAACTTCATACAAGGTTTTGCAAATAACTTGACATATGCAGGTTAAATACCACCTTAGCTAGAAGCGCTTATATTAATTAAAAAAACCGCTAATTAAAAGTATGTGTAAATAGCTATTGTGTATAGATATTCTCATTTATACGAGCTTTTTGTTCGCTGTTCTGTTAGATCATTTCTCTTGACGTAAATAAAGGGCAAGTGGAACCGTTAATTATTTTAATTTCAAGATAAAGTTTATTGTTATAAGAAAACATGAAATTAATAAAACTGGACTCCCCGTTGACGCGTTAACAACGCGTTGCCTAGCAACGTTTTATATAAACATGGATGTCAAACTATGGTAGTGTGTGTAACATTTATTTTATTGATTTAACATATTTTATATGCATTATTTTAAAAGATATTATCATTCTACACTCTTTCATATATAAATTATAAGTGTGCCAAGTTTCATGCTCCTCCGTCCGTGTGATTTTCGTAAAAAGGGGTACAAAGTTTTTGCTTCACTTATATAGATTATATGTTATTATATTTGTTTTTTATTTATAAGTATAATAATGAGGACGACGGGACGAAGTGGGACAGTAACTGTGGTTTGGAGTTCGATTCTCATTCAGGTCATTAATATTTACCATATATCATATTAAAATTATTGTTATTGAGGCACTGCATTGTTTCCGCCATTCGACATGCAATGTCTCTGTTTCAGGCGGAAAGTGGAGAACGGAGTGCCACTAGGTTCTTTATGATTACACTGCTATGCGAGACAAAATGTAAATTTAAAAAAATAATGCCTTTTTAATATACACTATGATTGATTTCAAATTTCAATTATGATAGAGTTTAGTGACACACACAATGCATCGTCAGGTTCCGTTTTCTTATATACAGTGACAATTGGGCGTAGTGTAATGCGACAAATATAAACTTATTACTTGCTATGTACTTGTTCTTAAAAATAATTCATATTTTAAAAAGCAAAAAGCAGCCTCACGCTAAAGTAGTAGTTAGAGTGTTGAGACACTCCGTTCACAGCTTTCCCAGCTAAATTCGAGCTTTACGCTTTATCCCGCATATAGTAGGACAGGGAACCTGGTGTTGAGACACTGCGTTCCCCACTTTCCACCGAATTGAGGCATTGCGTGGTGAGTGGCGGAACTCAACGCCGCGAGACATGAAAATAATTTAAATATAATTATTCCTCCGGGAATCGAACACATAACCAATCGCGTTTACAATCAGAGGGTGTTACACTGCGCCATGATCGTCTCTTATATATACGTATATATTGAATTTAATTTAAATGTGAATATATTTAAAATTCTCTCAAGAGTCAGGTAGTAGACTTAGTGAATCACAAATGAATCCAGTGTAGGAGCAGGTTGTCAGGAACAGCTTCCAAGTAGCGGTTAATTTGCGTTGACACGCACTTTACGCGGGCGTGTCCGTTCGATCAATCATAGTGCCTGAGTGTAGGCATTTACTTATATAGGTCTAAGCTATAGACTTACTATAGTAAAGTTAACTTCTAGTTTTATTGATTTTAACTAAATATATATATAAACATATATTTTTTATTGATAACGGACGGCAAACGAGCAGAATGACCACCTGATGGTAAGTGGTTACCTTCGCCCATGAACATCTACAACACCAGAGATGTTGTAGATGCGTTGCCAACCTAGAGGATACAGATGGAAGGGGAGGACAATGTAGTAGTCCGTTATCGGAATCATCACATTTTGGGGAAAGGATGGGTGGGAAAGGGGAAAACCTGGCTTACATGCCATCGAACCGGAATACATCACAAAATATTTTGCGGTTTGTCTTTGACATAATAGTGGTCCCGAGCCAAACGGAAGACGAACCTCCTACCACCTAACTACTGGTATACCCGCCTCTTACGGGACGCTACCCAGCGGCGGAGGGGAACTGTATTCTTAACCCGTCCAACAGGGAAAAAATTAATTATAAATAAATAGAAATAGAGAAGAGAAATTTTAATATTTATTGTAAATGTAATAACTGTCAGGTTTTTTTAGCTTCGCGTTGTATCCCGCACGATATCTGAGAACCTAGTGTTAAGACACTCCTTTCTATTAAGAGTTCCTTTCTCCACTTTCGTAATTATTCTGAAATAATTAAGAAATTTTGCTTTTTTTTTAATTTTCGTATATTTTGTTTTTTAAATAGGTCTGTTTTCATTATTTTTAATCCTACATTCCAAACAAATTACAGTAAGTACGTAATACTTAGTCATTGGCTGGCTAAAGAAGATATAAAACAGCCTTATGCTTTTATTGCGTTGCAAGATAGGCGGGAAGAACTTAGTGTCAAGACACTCCGTTACTTGATTTTCGGCCGAAACATTACATTTTGAGTGGCGGAACCTACCTACTTCTCTATGGACGTCCTCAAGAACATAAAAAAGACAAAAAAAGAAAACAGTCTCCAAAGAAAACGTACTAAAAAGTACACTATACGAATAACTCAAGAACTACTCGTTTAGATTTTAACCAAACTTAAATGGAACCACTTCCGAAGCAGTTATCATATAAAAATCATCAAAATTGTTTCACTCAGTAAAAAGTTATGCATTAACTAAAAAAAAAACAGTAGAATTGATAACCTCTTTTTCTAAATCGGTTAAAACTACGCACATATTGACACATCGCTTAAAGGAAATTGAAATTACTGCGACAAGACTTAACGTGTGCCTTGGGACGTTTAACAAGACCACGTGTGCACTAGGCAGTGTCCTATTTGGTAGTAAAACACCTGCTACTACCTGAGTAGTTTTATTACTGGCTAATAAAACACTCGACTAATTTAAGGAAGCCTACAGCTATTGTTTGTCTTTTTCTTTATTGCCTTTTGTTATATAATGTTTACTTTATTCAAATTGGTTATCATGGTGTAGTGCATTTGACTATAAACTTTATTAAAGGTTGTAGATTTGATTATCAGTCGTAAAGGCACAAGCGTGAGACTAAATGCGACGGGTTGTGGGATCCCTACTCCAGGAATTGTAAAATTTTAGTATTTTCATTTCCGGGGTTTGGATACAAGGCAAAGCGCGGTGTTGAGTTCCACCATTTAGCACGCAATGTGTCCATTCGGCGGAAAGTGGGGAACGGAGTGTCTTCACACTATATTCTCAGGTTCCCTCTGCCTATCCTGCTATATGCGGGATACAGAATTTAAAAAAAAAATCATTTTTCCGTGCAAAAAGTTGGGAATGGAATGTCTGGACAATAGATTTACTCTGCATACATTATATGTGAATAGCGTGAAGGTTAAAAAATAAAAAAATAATGGATACTACTAGCACTGAAAAATGTTTTTTCAAAAAGTTTTAAATTTTTTGTGTTAGAAATAGTTGATCTTTTGAAAGATAAAATATAATATGCTGATTAAAAATCATTAAATTCCTCTTCGTCAGCATCGCCAGTATTTAATTTCACATAAATATCGTCGAAGTATTATTAAACACGACAAAAGGGCCAATGTTTCTGATGGGAACTTTTATATAAATGCCTTGAAGGATGAGACAATAATATTGTCTTAAGTTTCTAAAATATTTTTTTGTATAATATTATTTCTCTGGCATTGATTATATGTATCTTCTCGAGTTGGTATTATATTATTAGTGTAGGCGTAGTAAAGTAATTCGAATTGATCATTACACTAAAGTCGTCAGTATATGAGTGATAATAGTATCACACAACTATAGAGTTGTGAGCAAAATCTAAGTTGAGTTGTATGTTATGAATAAAAGGCATTTTTCTTTAAGGTTTAAGGGCCCCTTTAAAATGCGCATTAACATTCACCTCCACTGTCCGCGCACCCCTCTCTACCTAACCATATTTAAAAAGACCCTACTAATCCCGCCTTCGAAATACGTGCTAAATATAAATATGCTTATAATTATTTTCTGAAATATAAAACTACTAATGTTTTCCTTTGGTTTAGCGGTGAATCTATCTATGTATTTTAAGCTTACGATTGACGTTGCCTGTAATAATAGGTTTAGTAAAAAATTATTTATTCAAGTATCTTAATAAAATATTTGACCTTAAAAGTATATTAAATAAAACACATACTATTATATCGACCATTAAGTATTTAATAATAGATTATTATTATTATTAATTTTAATATAGACGTTACATTGAATTCGTTTCTATAAATAGGCCCATTAACACTTGAGACGAGAAAAAAATATTACACCTTTGGTGTATGCTACTTAAAAAAGTTCCGCTCAATTAAAGTAATTCCATGATAATGTATAAATAATAGTGTAAAAATAATAATAAATACCTCAATTATAGAAAAATATCATTAAAATTTAAAAATACAAAGTGTACTTTTTTTACATAGATATGAAGATATGGAATGATTTAGTGTGACCGTATAATTTTCCGCCAAATTGAGGCTTTACGTGTTGAGTGGCGGAACTTAACACCGCGCTTTGCCTTGCCTTGTTACCAAACCCAATAAATGAAAATACTAAAGAAAGTAAAGTGGGGAACGGAAATGTTGAAAGAGAATGGAGTATCTTAACACTAGGTTCTCTGGTTCCTCTCTGCCTAACCCGCTATATGCGGGATACAGTGTGAAATTAAAAAAAAAAAAATTAAAATAGGTGAACCAATTTTGATGTTTTATTTTAATATGATAGCTACTGCTTCTAATATCACTAACTATCATATTAAATCAAAGTCAAAGTCAAATTTAAATTTAGCTTAGACTTGTCACGTAGTTTTTGAATTATTCGTAACAATTTTACTTTCGGTGCATCTTATATGAAGTCGGTTTTAATTTAAAATTATTGGGACAGTATGTTTGATTGTACTTCTTTGACGTCACAACAAAGCGATGTTATGTTATGTTTTTTTCAAGCAGAGATAGTTACGTGGCTGGCGAAAAACCTTGGCTTTTTACCTCGAAAAAATCTCGGCCTGTCTAGAGTTATTATCAGTTCATTTCTAGCACGTATTTCGAAGGCGGCATTAGTATGATCTTTTCAAATTTGGTTAGGTAGAGAAAGGAGCGCGGACAGTGGATGTGAACGTCAATGCGTATTTTTAAGGGGCCCCTTAAACCTACACTTGGGTCGTAAGTCCCAGGCACTCTCCAAGCTCCTCTCTCTTCAACGCGATAGACTTTTTATGTTGGCCTATTTAAATTTAGGTAAGATGTGGTAAGTAGTTTTTGAGTTATTCGTAATAATTTTACATTGTAGTGTTTGTATTGACCACATAATATTTAAAATTTTCTAACATTAATCATCCTCTTATAACTTAAGACTGTGTAAGAAATCCTTAGAACGCGCTAGTGTTGTTACTCTTATCGATGTATCGATAATAAATTAATTCGATATTGTAGTTGAGATGGCGATCGTGATGAATCACGCAATCAATTAAATATATAGTTTAATGGTAAACGTTACCTACGTATATTTTGCGTGTTAAGGGAAAGTGATGTAGAACTTGTTAGTAAACGGGACAGCACTTTATATTTTGCTATTCATTTGACTTTTCATAGTGATCAATACGTGACAGGTTCTGGGTTCGATTCCCACTCCAAGAAATGTGAAATTTAGTATTTTCATTTCTTGGGTTTGGTAACAAGGCAAAGCGCGGCGTTGAGTTCCGCCACTCAACACGCAATGCCTCAATTCGGCGGAAAGTGGGGAACGGAAATGTTGAAAGAGAATGGAGTGTCTTAACACTAGGTTCCCTCTGCCTACCCTGCTATATCCGGGATACAGCGTGAAGTTAAAAAAAATCAACATAAAGATGACTTAAATAATGTTTTGTTTCAGTTTTGCTTTAGGTTTTGGTCAGAGAGATGGTAGTTAGAGGTAACCTAGTGTTAAGACACTCCATTCTACTCTTCTTATTCGACATTTGAGTGGCAGAACTCAACGGCGAGCTATGTCTCTCCTTGACGTTCTTACCAGAGCGGGGAAATGGAAATAATTTAAATACTTATAGTTGTTCCACATACATACATAGCTTTACGCTGTATCCCGCATATAGCAGGGTAGGGAGAAGGAACCTAGTGTTAAGACACTCCGTTCCCCATTTTCCGCTTAATTTAGGCATTGCGTGCTGAGTGGAACTCAACGCCGCACTTTGCTTTGTTACCAAATCCAGGAAATGAAAAAATACATTTCCTAGAGTGGGAATCGAACCTACAACCTGTCGCGCTTACAGTCGCACGCTTGTGCCTCTGCGCCACGACAGACGTTTAATTTATATTTATAATAGTTCCCTCGAGTGAAAATCGAACCCAAACCCACTCGCATTTACAGTCAGACGCTGTCCCACTGTACCGATGGGCTCAGTTGCAAGATCCTGATCGTATTGACAATTTTCAGTTCAGTTCTTTTACTATGGCGCTTGGAACGTGCCAGTTGACCACAAATCACTTCGCCAATGTCACGTTGTATTTAAAACACACGAAAGACGATTGATCGGTATAAAGAGATATTTACAATTTTTGTACCGACTTCACTTGATTCTTTCTTATATGATAGCTACTGCTTCTAATGTGATCCCATTTAAATTTCAAAAAGATCTGACAAGTAGTTTTTGAGTTATTCGTAATCAAATTACATTTTACTTCTTTCGTCTTTTCTTGTTAAAATCATAATTGTTAAGTAATGCGTTATTTAAAATTGACTACTGAAAAAATAAAACCGGAGGCTGTCAGTCGGAAGTTACAAAGTGCTATTTAATACAGGCAGGTGCAAAGAATCGCTTGTACTTTCCAATTAGTATAAAACGCACAAAAATATATAATATAGACTTTCCTTGAGTATTACTTGATTGTTTAATAGTAATCTAATAATAAATGTTTGTTTTATTTAGCTTTTTTAATATCTAAATATATATTTTTTATTTTTTGTCAAAACACTTCGTTCTACCTAACATATTAATTTTATTTTAGGAGGGTATATGATGGATGCACTGAACAGATTTAGATGAAAATTTACAGTAATTATAGCTAATAAATTAAAGTATCGCATAGGCTTCAAATGCAATTTATAAATATTTTACGCAATTTGACCATAGTATAACGATAATTGTCAACTAATGCATATAATAAATTGAGTCCAGTAACTTTGAGTTCAGGGCTCGATAATATCAATCTTACTGCATACATTTTTCTGTTATCATTTTTTTTTAACTTCACGCTGTATCCCACATATAGCAGGGTAGGCAGAGGGAACCTGAGAACCTAGTGTTAAGACACTCCGTTCTCTTACAACAATTCCGTTCCCCACTTCTGTTACCATAAAATTTTTTATATATTTCTCAAAGTTAAAGTCAAAGTCAAATAATTTTATTCAAAATAAGAAGTTACAAGTTTCATTTTTTGAACGTCAAATAATTTACCACCGGTTCACTAAATTTAATGCTTCAGACCTGAGAAGAACCGGCGCAAGAAACTCAGCGGGACTTTTCTTTTCTTTTTATATATTCGACAATAGTTTACAATTCTTTATTAGCCAACCAATGATACCTTTAAAACAGACTGGAGCGAGCACTTCATTCCCAAGGTGTTATCATTTATAAAATCACTAATTTAGAGTAATAACCTTTAACACACAAACGTCTTTTTACAATTTTTTGAAATTGCAAAATGGAAAGTTCTCGGACGTTTTTTGGGATCTATTGTAAAAGTATACACATTGTCATAAAGATTTGCGGACTCGATACAATCGAGTTACAGGCTTCTGAAGTTAAGCCTATTTCTTGTATTTATATTAAGTGCATCATAACTTTCGATTTCAAAAATTACTAATATTTTTCTTAACATTCATTACATTTTCAGGAATGGCGCTGAGAGGCAACTGTTAAAATGGTAATTTCCTTAGAATTTTTGTCTTAAGGAATCTTTGGGACTGAGATTATAGATTGCACGAATAGCTCAGCTTCTGCAGGACAAATCAGAATAATAGCGGCTAGAATAATTTTCTTATCCCAGAGTAGCCGCAACCATTTTAAAATTATATTTAAATATATACTACATGCATGAGACCTGCATCAGGCTGAGCTAAAAATAAAGTCAAGTTGAAAGGTGCAAACAACGTAAAGGCGACGCGATAAAAATCCCGTTAAAACACATTTTATTAAAACACTCTAAATTTCAGATTTGTACAACAAGTCGTATAAAATGTTGAAAATATCAAAAACTTCACTTTATAAGCCTGTCAATGTTTTGCATTTATTTATAGCATTTCATGAACAAATTGTGACGCACGTGTTATTAGAGGAAAATATATTTTTACATTTAATATTGAAACAAAATACAATGGACTGTAGTTATTTTGCTGAATGTCAAGTTAAAGCTAAAAGTACACTTAGGACACTAAGAGGGTACAGCAGTCCTTAGCTAGTTATATCAGGTTTCAATAATAAATTACTATGATCAAGTGTCCCATGACAAAATATATGATATCAATCTTTTTTCAGATATATATATCGTGTAGATAGATTTAGTTCTAGTAAAATTGTATAATTGAACGATATAAATGATTGTGGAGCTGTATGATGTAATATTCACTTTTAAAAAGTGTTTTAATTTACAACTTCTTATACCAATGGAACTGTAATATAATTATTTTTACTGGTCTGGTGAGTTAAGATTCAGAATGCTCCTCTTACACTATGGGGAGGTTATGACTGGAAACTTGGTATGTTTGAAATTGGTCTAAAGCAGTATTTAGCGTGATCCAGAGTGAGACATAGAAAGTATAACCTAACCATAGCCATTGTTGCAATAATTCATATAGATCTAAGGCACGCTTGCTAATTTCAGGAGCACCGTTATTAGTTGTATGTGTATATCGATGTTTATCGATTCGAGGACAAGGTTCGCATGTTTCATATATTGCGATTTTCCACCAAATGGCTTTATTTTTAATAAAATATTAGAATTTTGTTTGGTGGTAGGAGGTTCGTTCTCGTCTGGCTCGCGACCGCACTATCATGTCAAAGACAGAACCGCCAAATATCTTATGATGTGTTCGGTTCGATGGCACATGTAAGCCGGGTTTTCCCATTCCCATTTATCCTTTCCCAAAATGTAATTTGATTCAAGGGCAGGAATGCTACATTGTCTCCTCTTCCATCTGTATTTATCCTCTAGGTTGGCAACGCTTGCGCATCTACAACATCTCTGGTATTTAGCCAGATGTTCATGAACGAAGATGCTCCACTTACCATCAGGTGGTCACGCCTGCCGCTCAATTTGCCATTCGTTATCCATAAAAATAATAGAGACAAAAATGTAGATTACGAAATTATCTATAATAATTGTTTTTTTTTTCTTTAAATATAAAGACAACTTCTAACAATACATTTTTTACTAAAAGCAACCGTTTCCAAGATATAATAATTCGACTATTGTAATACTCAAAGATGCATCAGAACTAGTTTACACCCTATAAATCAATATAAGTAGAATATTCCTATACAAAATAGAACAATCAAAAAATAATTTGTATAGAAAATCGTCTCTATGAAACCAGATATTATAGTTATTTAAGTAAATATAAAATTTTAACACCTGTCGTGGCGCAGAGGTACAAGCGTGCGACTGTAAACGCGACAGGTTGTGGGTTCGATTCCCATACCAGGAAATGGAATTTTTCATTTCCTCGGTTGGTAACAAAGCAAAGCGCGGCTTTGAATTCCGCACGCAATACCTCAATTCGGCGGAAAGTGGGTAACGGAGTGTCTTAATACTAGGTTACCTCTGCCTACCCTGCTATATGCGGGATACAGCGTGAAGCTATGTATGTATGTGTATATTAAATTTTGTTCGTATTCACTATATTTGCGATGTGCACAAGTCCTTACACGTAAGTAAGCGATTTATTTCCTTCAAGATAGCATCTTCCGTTAAGATCGTATCAAATAATTTTGTTGGGAAATGTCAGAAAGAAATAGGTGTTGCAATTTTATTTATCCATTTGTTTAAGGTGTTAAAGCTATGAAGAATATTGTATTAAACTTCGTAGTATGTTATACGTATTATTAATTTATGAATAAAGAAATGTACACGATGTACGTACAAGTTGCGGCTGGCTGGTAACACTTGTATACATATATAAATTTTAAAATGGCAAATGATAATTATTGTTTATTGTTATCGAAATGAGTGTTGAAGGAAGACTATAGCGTGTCTATGATTTATTCTGTATTGTTTCTGGTTATCAACTGTCAAATAAAGCAAAATTTAATCTTTACAAAAACTGCTCGTTTTATTAGTAATTATAATAATGTATAATTTAATTGGCTAATATAAGTGAAAGTCATTCGAGAGGTAGGGGTTCAAATCCTTTAGTGTATATGTCGTGGTCATACCGTAGAATTGAAGATTTCATAAAATCGTTAAACATATCATGTTATATATGACACGCATCTTGATAACGCCTGTCGTGGCGCAGACGCACAAGACGGTTGTGGGTTCGATTTCCTCTCCAGGAAATGGTTTTTTTTATTTCTTGAGTAATAAGGCAATGCGCGGCGTTGAATTCAGCCACTTAGCACGCAATGCCTCAATTCGGCGGAAAGTGGAAAAAAAAAATTCCTGGAGTGGTAATCGAACCCACAATCTGTCGCGTTTACTGTCGCACGCTTGTGCCTCTGCGCCACGACAGGCATTACAACTAAAGTAAAGTAAAAAAAAACAACTAAAAAAGCAAAAAAATACATACAGCCTTACAACACTTGACAGCTTTAAACTTTTCAAAATAAAAATTACATTGTAGAAGATAACTCTATTATCTACTTGTCAACTGTAGCTTGTCGTGTCAAAACAAAGTAAATAAACAATAACTCCTAATGCTTAAACATATAGAAGTCGTGAGTGGAGTCAGCTTTATAATCCTTTCATAGCGTTATTGGTTTGTTAATCGGGAAGCATGGCAAAGTTACGATCGCTTATGTGTAAATGAGGTATGATTTTGTAACTACTGTAGTTACGTACATATGTAGGTTGTATCCGGATGGGTCCTTTTTAACTGTCTTTAAAGAACTTCTGAATTCGACTGTTTTTTGTGTATTATCGTGTATCTTTTTAACTGGGTAAGCTAATTTTGATGATGCTTTTTTATATGATAGCTAATGGTTCAGATGTAGTCCCATTTAAATTTTGTTAAGATCTGACAAGTAGTTTTTGAGTTATTCGTAATAGTTATACACATTATTTGAACTCAATTTTTTTGTCAAAGTAGCTTAAATATAATCATTCCCGGAATAGGTATCGAACCCTAAATCGATCGCGTTATAATCAAACGTTGTCCCATTTATGTGTGTGATGATTTTTAACTACTGTAGTATTCGTATACATGTGTACGTGTAGGACGTGTCTTTTTTTAACTGTCTTCAAAAAAAAGAGGTTCCCATAGTAAATTAAACTATTTTAACCGGATCAATCGCGTATATTTTAGTATTGTCACGTCACGTCCGTGTCCGTGACGATGTCCGTGGTGACAGTCTACCTATGACCACGGACTACTGTAAAGTGTTCGAAAAGTCGGGTTTGCAAAAATGTATTTTTGAATAATAAAATTCAATCCAATTCGACTATATTTTTTATGTGTGTTACTGCATAACCTTTTACTGGGTAAGTTAATTTAGATGATTTTTTTAGTTAGTGAGACTGTTCCATTTAAATTTGCTACAATGGCCCCTGAAAATCTTAAATAATGTTATAATATTATTACAAAAACCTTTATAAATATATTTTTTAATCTATATTTACAAAAATATTAGCACCCTAACCGTAATTTAAAAAAAAAATACGGTTACGGTACGGTGTATCAAAACACGTTCAATTAATAAAACAAATATTAATATACTTATGATATGTTTAACGTTGCTAGGCAACATGTATTTTACGCGTCAGCAAGTCTACTAGTATAGTGTTAATATTTCTTGCAAGGTGCTGAGAGAGATTGTGGTCGGGAGTAAAATTTCTGAGACATTACTGTCTAAGCACTTCAAGATAAGGTTAAAGTTGTAGAATTTAATATACTCGTAATTATAAAATTACATAGACAGATAAATATGTGTGTAATAGTTATTTATGGTAACTATTAGCCAAATACCATCATGCCATCATGGAGCAGTGGGACATAGTTTGACCGTTAATACGATTGTTTGTGGTTTTGGTTCGAATGGGCAATTCAATTATTTACTTACCCTGTCCTTCTAAGAAAATGCGTGGTGTTGAGTTTCCCTACTTACCTCGCAATGTCTCGAATATGAGAGGAAAGCGGAGAACGGAGTATCTTGACACTAAGTTCTGCCTGAATAGCCTGCAGCCATAAAATGCAATAAAGATTATTACGAATAACTCAAAAATACTCGTCAAATGTTAACATAATTTAAATGGTTTCACATAAAAAGCACTGGTTATCATATAAAAAAAAGAATTATCATAATTACTTCACCCAGTAAAAAGTAATGCGGTAGCACACATAAAAACACATAACAATTTCGTAGGAATTCCCTTTCACGTAGGAATTCCATTACCCTGGCAATGGCTTACCTGCGGCAGTGTTTTCAGATCGATACGACATGGGTACCTACAAAAAATGCATTTATGTCAACCTTAAAGGCCGGCAACGCACCTGTATCTGCTATAATGTAACACGGGGCCGTGGGCGACGGCGATCACTTACCATCAGGTGACCCGAACGCTCGTGTGTCCTTCCCACAAAAAATACAGTCAAATTGAGAACCTCCACCTTTTTCAAGTCAGTCAAAAATAATAACTTTGTTGGAGAAAGCACATGAATATTTAAGTACATAAATTTGTACCTAGCTATATATTTATTTACAGGTAAATTTTACATTAATATTATTGTAAACATTTTTAATAGTCTTCACCTATAATAGTTTTTTTATATTTTTACCAATAGTACCTATCGTTGTACGGCAGGTGAGTGGATTCTGATTACACATGATAGTTCTAACTGGCAATTACAGTTGAAGGTATATTAAACAAATAACCGTTCCCGTCTTATTACATGTTATTGAAGGTTGAGTGTCAACACGCAAAGCATCACATAAAAATATAAACAAAATAAAAAAATAATAAAAATTTCGAAGCGCCATAATTAAAGAACTGAGCTCGACTATAAAAAAAACTACAGGCTTTTTCAAGCAAGGTCAGATCAAGAGAGATCAGAGATGATGGTCAGAGAATGGTGGAACTGAACGCCGCGCTTCCTCTCATAAGAGCTTATCCAAATTATTATTTTTTTAACTTCACGCTGTATCCCTCATATAGCGGGGTAGGCAGAGGGAACCAGAGAACCTAGTGTTAAGACACTCCATTTTCCCCACTTTCCGCCGAATTGAGGCATTTACCAAACCCAAGAAATGAAAATACTAAATTTTACATTTCCCAGAGTGGGGATCGAACCTACAACCTGTCGCATTTACAGTCGCACGCTTGTGCCTCTGCGCCACGACAGACGTCAAACATGTAGGGATCATTTGTCCGAGCGAAGTAAGGTGAAATAAGAGTATCGTATATTATTTAATTATCTTTAATGTCGGGTTCAAAATTTTATAATTCTACATTTTATAGCAATATCAGAACCGTTTGTATTGCCAATGTACTATTACACATAAACATGACGCGTAATAAGGGCGCTCGTGACGTTGCTCGGACCACCGGGGTGCTAGTGATATACTCTTAGAATAGATGGCGGTTGCATACTGACTGTGTTATCTAGTATTTTTCAATACTACTGCGTTAAGAACACGTTGCTTAGCAACGTATATGTTGCTTTATACAAACATCGATGTCTAACCATGGTAGTTTGTGTAATATTATTATTTTTAAATGTAATATATTTTTATGCGTTATTTTAAAAAGTTATTATCATTCTGCACTCCTTCGCTATATAAACTATAAGTGTGCCAAGTTTCATGCTTCTCCGTCCGCGTAATTTTCTTAAAACAGGGGTCTCTACCCCTAGTTTTAGCTTTACGTATTATTATTATTTTTTTTTTTAACTTCACGTATAGGTAGGGAGAGGGAACCTGAGAACCTAGTGTTAAGACACTTCGTTCTCTTACAACAATTCCGTTCCCCACTTTCCGCCGAATTGAGGCATTGCGTGTTGAGTGGCGGAACTCAACGCCACGCTTTGCCTTTAAAATTATATGTAAAATAAAATCTTAAGGGCTGTGCTTTTAAAATATTAATCTCTTTCATTATATTGTTACATATTGGACAGAGATTAGCATGAAAGATTAGAACGTCATAAAGTATGTATACTTATGAAAAAATACGTATTATCCAGTTAGTATGAATAGTACATTGAAAAGTCCTAATAATCGAATTTATTTCACGATAACTGTATCAATGGGACTAGTTATATTTTTCGTTTTGTACATTCAATGGATGTTTTTAATGATTTGCTATCCACGTTTGTTTCATATTACTGTAGAGTTAGAAATTCATATTAGCTCAAATACTATAAGTTACCCACTTATAATAATTGAGCCAATCAAGAGCTAATTAAAGTGGAGAACGGAAATCTTAAGAGAACGGAGTGTCTTAACACTAGGTTCTCAGGCTCCCTCTGCCTGTCCTGCGAAGTGCAGAATATAGCGTGAAGCTATTTTTTTTTAATTCTATATAAAGAAATTACCACAATAAGGAAACTGCAGTTTTCTATTTATGCATTGTATTATATGTTCCTCAAGCGGGAATCGAACCCCCAACTAGACTACAGTTAGACTCTGCCCAACTATAGTGTTCTTGGAGTGAGGGGATGTGGTCCTATAACTATTATAGATATTAATTGTAATGTGATACTTCTATAGAACTATTAAACATTATTGATATTGCTCGTCTATCGGGCAATTGAATTGAATTGACATATCTGTTAGAATCTAATAACTTAAAGTTAACGCCTGTCGTGGCGCAGAGGCACAAGCGTGCGACTGTAGATGCGTTAGGTTGTGGGTTCGATTCCCACTCCAGGAAGTGTAAAATTTAGTTTGGGTTTAGTAACAAGGCGAAGCGCGGCGTTGAGTTCCGCGACTCAACACGAAATGCCTTAATTTTGCGGAAAGTGGGGAACGGAAAGGTTCTCAGGTTCCCTCTCCTACCCCGCTATATGCGGAATACAGCGTGAAATTAAAAAAAAAAACCTGACAATTATTTATTAGGCATATAAGTTAAAGTTCCCGCTCAGATAATAATTTTATATTAATATTTATACTAATTTCTACCCGCGATTCCGTCTGTGTAAAATTCACCATTGCGTCTAAAGAAATAAAAAATCTTAAAAAAAGTACCTACCTACCTAACTTTACGCTTTATCCCTAGCGGGGTAGTCAGAGAGAACGGAGCGCCAAACGTTACGGTCCCTGCATACCTCTTTCGTCTCGTCCACAGTCATTAACCTCTTCATGCATGCCCTCCGGGGGGTCCTCATCTTTTTTACGTGATCTTCCTCAAGTATCATTGATACTGTGTTCTCGAAGGTCAACCGAGGTCTCCTACTACCTCTATTGCCGCTCAAAAGTAGCTATATACTTTATTCCGCCAGAAAGAATCTAGTGTCAAAACACTCGATTCTTCGTTATCTAAAAAGAAAGAATAATTGAAGAAGTCGTAAAACTCATATATTTCTTAAATTGTTGTTAAATATTGCCGCAGTTATCAAAAATTTATTCTAATATTATATTCAGTAATATAGGCGTTGAGTTCCGCCACTCAGCACGCAATGCCTTAATCCGGCGGAAAATGGAGAAAGGAATTGTTGAAAGAGAGCGGAGTGTCTTAACACTAGGTTCTCGGGTTTCTTCTGCCTACCCTGCTATATGCAGGATACGTGAAGCGTGAAGCTAAAAAAATATATATCGTTTTATGATTATATTTGTTTCTTATATTTTAAATGCTGCTATCTGTTTCATAGATACACATGAAGTATTGCCAGGATTTGTGCAAAAATTTGACAGACAAACATACAAATCACTTCAGGGATTTTTTTCCCATAGGAAACATAAAAGGCTTATTGAGAAACAAAAGTACATTATCTCAGACTGCCATGTGTGCCTGCCACGGTGTTGGGTTCCGCCACATAACACACAGTCTCGAACGAGAAAGAACGTAGCGTCTTGAGACTCCTACCTACCTTGCTATATGCGACAGGTGCGTGAAGCTTAAACAGCAATCTAAAAGCGACTTACATTACATACATGATGCTATATGTATTAACACTCACAAGCTCGTGAGCTCACATGCAAGTGAAAGTGCATTTAGGATTAAACCAGAAACTGCATAATAACAGTTATAATATATCTAACCAAGTTAATACGTGGGAAGCATTCCATAACCCTTTAAATTAATATATTTATTACTTCATACGTCGCCATGGCTGTCCCTTTTTGCTTTTTTTTTTAAAAAAAAAAAATTGAGGACTTTCTCTTTGCAAAGTCAGTAAAGATACTTTCAAACTAATTTCACCTGAAACAGAAATAAGAGCTCCGTTCATCTATAAATAATTTTCTCAGCTTCTAATCACGTGTATGCTTCGGGCAATTGCTATTTTATATTACGTGTTATAAAATGGCGGGCGTTCTGAAAACGCGATGCATAACAGAATCGGCTGCATGATAATTAACTCAATGTTTTATTGTATCGGGAAAACGCTGGGAGCAATAACAGCTTTGTGCATTATTTTGCTTAATAAAATTTTATTATAGATACATTCTTGAGGCCATCATGCGGTAGTTAGTGTCTAACTGTAAATACCATGGTTGTGAATTCGATTTCCACTTGGGGTAACGTTTTTTTATCTTTTATTTATTTTCCTCACTCTATTTTGACAAAAGCCTTGATTTTGTCACTCAATACTTACTATTTTTTAACAATAAGTGCTTTTTGCAATTTGTCTGACCTGCCTGCGGATAAAGGCGTAGATTTAAATTGATTTAAATACTGGATGACTTAACACAAAATTACCGAATTTATTTATTTGTGTAATGAATGAGTATTATTACTCTTTAAAAATCAACCATTTTATCAAATAGAGACTGAATATATCAAAAAATGTGTCAAAGTTACTTTGAATCCTATATTCTATAAAGCTGATAGTAACGCTTATTCAAACGGTCGGATTAAGTGAAATTTTACAAAAATATATATTATACATTAGTTCTGTACGCCTGTCGTGACGCAGAGGCACAAGCGTCCGACCGTACACGCGACAGGTTGTGGGTTCGATTCCCACTTCACGAAATGAAGCATTTTCATTTTCTTGGTTTGGTAACAAGGCAAAGCGCAGCGTTGAGTTCCGCCACACAGCACACAACGCTGCCTCTATCGTTAAAGTTATTTGACATATTAATACTCAATGTGTAAAAGAAATTATATATAAAAAAAATTATTCATATAATTATATAAGAGCTTCATAAATTATGTATATAACATACCAAGTATTAAAACTGGCCATAACCGTAACACCATCTAAATCGCTCAGCGGGGGACAAGTGATAATTTCTGCAAAACATGTAATATTCACTTTAACAAGCCATTGTGATTGTATGAAAGTGTAATCACGAAGGTTACCGTTATATGGTTTGTTTTTATTTATAACTAAGATTTTAACACAAAAGAAAACAGACTTCAAATAAAATGCGCTAAAAATTATTACGAATAACTCAAAAACTAGCTATCATATAGAAAAATGAAACATGAAAATTGGTTCATCCAGTAAAGAGCATGCAGTAACACATCCCGCATAAGAGATAGCAGAGAGAACATAGTGTCAAGACACTCCCGTTTTCTGCCAGAATTCGAGACATTGTGTCTTATCAAAGGACAAATTTATTTATTTATTGATCCACCAACGTTCCAACATCGGCACATACAAGTAACATATTCAGTACACAGGACTAAATCTAGGTGTAACAAACACTTTTAGGCAGACAAATCATGCTTAGTTAAAACAAAATAAATTCCTAAGTACGAATAATATAGTACTAAGATAAGAAAAAAAAACAAAAAGAATAGCAAGAGTGTGACGTAAAAGAAATATTATTATTGACGTTAAATGAAAATATCGAACCCACAACCTATCGCGTTTATAGTCAGATGTCCCATTACACCACTGGGCTCAATTAAAATATTTTTTGTTAAAAATGAGTATATTAGGGTTAAATAAAAGTAAATTAGTGTCAAATTATTAATATTCTTTACCATCTTCTCTATCCTACGTTTTCATACGTAATTATCATTAACCTACTAGTGGATTAATGTTTTTTTGTTTTAACTTCACGCTGTATCCCGCATATAGCGGGGTAGGCAGAGAGAACCTTAGAACCTAGTGTTAAGACACTCCATTCTCTTTCAACATTTCCGTTCCCCACTTTCCGCCAAATTGAGGCATTGCGTGTTGTGTGGCGGAACTCAACGCCGCGCTTTGCCTTGTTACTAAACCCAAGAAAATAAAAAACTAAATTTCACATTTCCTGAAGTGGGAATCGAACCCACAATGATCAATGAATGATTGTATATAAATTATTTCACTTTTCCGCTGTAGTAAGATAAACCCAGACGCTCAGTTCCGCAACTCAACGCGCAATATTTTGAATGCAGATGGAAACCGAAGAAAAGAATATCCTGTCACTAGATTTTTTAATCATCAGGCTTAATCAGGCAAACTATTATATGGAAAACGGAGTGTCGTAACACTAGGCTCTCAGGTTCCCTCTGCCTATCCTGCTATATGCGGGATACAGCGTGAAGTTAAAAAAAAAGCTATTATGTACTTTCAATATACGTTAATCTGTGATTGAAATTTTTGTAACTAAATAACTAACAATTTGCACAGGCATGCATTTTTCACGATACATAAAAGGAAAAAGAACACCATTTAAGAGTCATTGCGGTCATTTTGTTGGTCATATCGGGAAAATGGACTACAATAATGCCAAAAGTGGAAACATAAACAATTCAAATAACATAACGTGTACCAATTTGCAATCGTTTGGCTTTTGCTACCCGCTGTTTCAAATCTGCGCCTTCAGGCGTGGCCTTTAGTCAGGTCGCGGTCATATGTAGAGTGATAGCGATTGACATTATAGTTTAAATATCGTGTTTAGCGTGTACTTAGGTTACGGTATTATATGAAACGGCAAATTTATCAAAATTGAATTGGCAATGCGGCGTTAAGTTACGCCACCAATCGTACAATTAATGGAAAAACACATATAAATGTTCCCCTTACCCACCCATACTTTTCCCAAAATGTGGTGGTCCCGATAGCGGACTACTACATTGTCCTCCCCTTCCATCTGTATCCTCTAGGTTGGCAACGTATCTACAACATCTCTGGTGATGTAGATGTTCATGGGCGAAGGTAACCACTTACCATCAGATGGTCCTTCTGATCGTTGCTTGCACTATCATTGTCAGAATAAAGATTCTGTATTTCTCAAAGGATTTGTTTTTGATTCTGGCCTATCTCTGTCATGGTTTGACCTGACCTGGTCACTGCCGCGTGATACTCCGAGCAGGCCGTCGAGGGACCCATAATCCCTGCCTGCGATACTTTGTAGGCTTCTATCCAGGGTTGAAGATTAAGCAGTTCTCATAGCTCAGGCTTGTGGCGTTCGAGACGAGTACCATAGGGCTATATGGATATTTGGGTAATCATGATTGTAAATTCACTAAGGGGATACCTGTAGATGACTTTGTGGAAAAAAAATTGTTTGTATAGTTAGTTTATTAAAATTATTTATTTAGTTATTTAATTCTTTATTTTATTTAGACTTTAAATGCAATTGCATGCCATGCAGGGGAATTATTATATTTAATTGATTGTCATTTCGCCGCCCCGTTTCGACATAAGCTCTGCGTTCAACCGATACTTGTTACGTCTTGACACTACGTTTGTTTTGCCTACTCTGCTTTTCATAGAAAGGCGTGAAATTAAATTCGTTTAAATACTAGTATTAAGTCAGAAAAAAAACGATTTTATTTACTAGTTTAATGAATGAATATAAATACTCTTAAAAAATGACTTCATTGAATACAAATTTATTTTTTTAATTTAAGTCCGCTCTCTTCTAACTCTGTGTTATCATATGGACATTACGCTCACCACCTTATTATAGTGAGAGTTATCGACACTTGACGATTTACGTCCATTTACAGAAAAATATATCAAAACTGTGGTTTTACCGGATTAGATTTGTAGTGTTTATCGTTCAAGAAATGTAAGCAGTTCCAGGCTGTATACTGCATAGCAGGGTAATCAGAGATAACCTAGAGTCAAGACACTCCCTTCGTCACTTTTCGCCTGAATTCGAGACTACTTGTTCAGCGGTGGAATTCAACGCCGCGCTTTGACGTATTAGAGCGAAGAAATGTAAATATATACCTACATACATACATAGCTTCACGCTGTATCCCGCATATAGCAGGGTAGGCAGAGGGAACCTAGTATTAAGACACTCCGTTTCCCACTTTCCGCCAAATTGAGGCATTGCGTGCTGAGTGGCAGAATTCAACGCCGCGCTTTGCTTTGTTACCAAACCCAAGAAATGAAAATACTAACATATCCTGGAGTGGGAATCGAACCCACAACCTGTCGCGTTTACAGTCACGCTTGTGCCTCTGCGCCACGACAGGCGTTATGAAACGTAAATAAATTAAATATTATCATTCCCCGAGTAGGAATCGAATCCACAACCAATCGCGGTTACACTCGGACGCCATCTCACTGCGCCACGATGAGCATATTATCATCAGTTATTGTATTAGTAATGTAAACAGTTCATCAAGTTTAACTTACGTTTCAGAGCGGTATATAAACTACGAACACACAACATAAATACTTTGAAATGTATAAAAAATTCCAACATACCAGGATTCGAATCCGCACCTCTTGAAATATTAATTACGGTGAAATTCTTATACGCTTCTTGTAATATATTTTTGTTACTAATATCTCAATAGGGACATGTGTATATACTTGCACTACCCAAAGATATTTTTAAGAAAAATCATTTGCTTAGAGAAAATCGTATTGATTAAATTCTCATACTTAAGGTAAGAAAATTTCTTATGAGAGGGTTTTTTATTATTGTGTGAAATATCATTTTTAACATGTATTATTAAAAGAAAAAACAATTACAACTCTTTCTAAAAAACAGTTCAAAAAACAGTTCTTTCTAATAATAAACATGTACAATTTTTTAAAATTATTATTTATTAACGCCTGTCGTGGCGCACAAGCGTACGACTGTAAACGCGACAGGTTGTGGGTTCCATTCTCACTTCAGGAAATGTAAGTTTAGTATTTTATTTCTTGGGTTTGGTAACAAAGCAAAGCGCGGCTGTAAGTTCCGCCACTCAGCACATAATGCCTCAATTCGGCGGAAAGTGGGATACGGAGTGTCTTAACACTACTACGCCTACACTGCTATGAGCGGGATACAAAGTGAAGATAAAACAAAAACTTAAAGAAGGAGGAGGTAAACAATTAGACCATTTTTTCTATGTGTTGCCGCTTTTTACTGTAAAACAATTTTTATGATTATTTCTAATATATTAGCTAGTGCTTCTAAAGTTGTCCCATTTAAATTTAGTTAAGATCTGACGAGTAGATTTTGAGTTATTCACAATAATGTTACTTTCTCGTATTTTATTTGAAATCAGTTTTCATTTTTTTTTAACTTCACGCTGTATCCCGCATATAGCGGGGTAGGCAGAGGGAACCAAAGAAGCTAGTGTTAAGGTACTCCATTCTCTTTCAACATTTCCGTTACCCACTTTCCGCCAAATTGAGGCATTGTGTATTGAGTGGCGGATCTCAACGCCGTTTACACTCGCACGCTTGTGCCTCTGCGCCACGACAGGCGTTAACAGTTTTCTTTTTTTGTTAAAATCATAATTATTCAAAAATCAATAAAAAACAACATTTCCCTACACCATATTTTTTGATAATTTAAAAAATTATTAAAATACAGCAAGCACTACTAAGCAACTATTTAAAATGAACAGTTCACAACGTTATACTCATATAAATTACACATACTAGATTTATAATGCTTATTACGCTTGTGTATCTCTGAAATCGTATCAGAAGTTCGCGTCTGCCTCCAGGGCGGCAGTGATTTACCGCTGACCGATGCACGTTGGCTATTCATAATTCATTGTTTTGAAAACATTCCGCGAACCATGTTACAATTATGTTTACTGCCTTTGTTTTAGATGTTTAGCGGTTTAGAAACTAAATTATATGTATGAATGAAGTTTTAAATATATTATATAGTCAAATAAAATAGTATTAGAGACTGGAATGATGTAAATCATGCTAGATAATGAATTTATTAGTTAAAGTGTAAATAATTTTCTTAAGAAATAACCTTTTTTTTATTTATAGTAAATGTATATTATTTTCGCCTCGCTTCGCTTTCGTATTTAAATTAACGCCTGTCGTGGCGCAGAGGCGCAAGTTATGGGTTCGATTCCTACTACAGGTAATGTTAGTATTTTCATTTTCAGGGTTTGGTAACAAGGCAAAGCGAGGCGTTGAGTTCCGCCACTCAATACGCAATGCTTAAATTTGGCGGAAAGTGGGGAACGGAGTTGTTGTAAGAGAACGGAGTGTCTTAACACTACGTTCTCAGGTTCCCTTTGCCTACCCTTGCTATATGTGGGATACAGCGTGAAGTTAAAAAAAAAAGAAGCATATTAATTTCGGTAACGAAGTGTCTCGACAGTAGGCTCTCTCTCAAAATCAAAATATTCTCTATTTAAATAGGCACTTTCGAATCGTCAATTAACATAAAGGTATTGACAGTATTGTTAATTCTACCGGAAGCTACCGGCTCAGAAGGCAACTCTCTAGAGAAGAGCCGGCGACATCCTCTCACTGACTCTTCTATGCTGTCTACTATTTTACTGTCATATGAAGTACTTACATATAAAGAGCTTAAAGAATAATAAGAATAGACTTTTTTATCTACTGTCCATTTGAGGCTATCGTAACAAAGTGGGTCAGCGTCTTCCGCCAAGTAAAACATCCTTCATAATTCATAATAGAATTTATTTTTTCAGCTTCACGTTTTTATTACATAAGAGCAGTTAAAAAGAACCGAGTGATAAGTTACTCTGTTCTCCGATCAACGTCGCACTTTATCTTACCAAAGAGGGAATAAAAACGACTAAAAAAATTAAATCTTGATCTAAAATATATGAAATATCTTTTTTTATGATAATTAAGATTTTATTCAAAAAAGAAAGACGACTTTAAATAAAATACCATAAAAAGCAACTTTATAACGAATAGGAACTTATTTCCTATATCTTAAATGGGTCCACATAAGAAGTACTAAATGTCAAATAAAAAAAAAAATCAAAATTTTTTTGGACAAAAAAAATTCAGTTGAATTGAGAACCTCCTCCTTTCATGAAGTTGGTTAAAAAGAAATCGAACCCATAACTAAAGTATACTTAAAATCACATTACTACTACACCATGATGGAGTTAGAACACAAGTTGAAAGTTTAGTATATGATTCTGCTTGCTATAAAAGCTCAACACGAGATGTTAGTAAAAGCTTTTAATGTAATTGTCTTACGTTACTGAGAAAACAAAGTACTGGCAATGTAACGGTATCGCGTATAAGTGGGAATTAATTCAGCAATTCTTCTCAATAGATCCGCTCTAATAGACGTTTACTAGACGCTTGTTTTACTTAAACGCGACACTAAGGTACCGTTCATAATAATACTTTAAATAATATTTTGTTGATGTTCTAAAGTGTTTACAAATTAGGAAACGAAAAAAATATTTAGAAAACATATAAAAATTTTCGTTTCTTTCGTAAAATTATTTAATAAATAGCATTCTCTCTTGCCAAATGATTGTTCTTTGAAATAATCTCTGGGTAGCAGAAATTTGCAAAAATCCCTACCTCTGCGTATAATAATTTCGACGCAGCCGGACGTAGAACGCATACATTCCAAGTGGCGCGGGTTCGAGTCCCTAATACTACGTTCGAAATTTTTATACGTTTTTAAGTATAGTTTAAATAATGTTTTTCATTTATTTATTAGGTTTTAAAGATTATTAATATGATAGGGGTAAAAATGGTTTGGGACCTTACATGATTTTTCAAAATGTGTGGCCTCATACAAAATATACATTTGAAGAGGTTTATGATATAAGCTGAAGCAAAGAAGGCTTGATGCTCCATGCCATTATATCAAATAACTGTAATCTTTTGCTAGTAAAGTTAGAAAAATATGGCAAAAGTTTAAAGGTTTCTAAAACTCTTACATTCTTTTTTATTAGCTTCATGCTGTATCCCGCATATATCAGGGTAGGTAGAGGGAACCTGAAAACCTAGTGTTAAAACACTCCGTTCCCCACTTTCCGCCTAATTGAGACTTTGCGTGCTGAGTGGCAGAACTCAACGCCGCGCTTTGCCTTACTCTTACATATATATTGCCTTACTCTTACATGTATTATATCTCTGACATACAAAAATTGTTTTTAATTGAAGAAGTGAAGGACACGACTAAAGTAAGTAAGTCACGATGAAAGATATTCTTGCTCGTTAAAGACGGCGTGACGATTAAACGAATGGCCAAAAGGAATCGTGCAAGCACCTTAATGTTCCACCAGAACCGGAAATTGGTATAATAGGAGATAAATGTACAGTTTCAGCCGTATTCGGCCGTCACATTTAATACTGAAGATACATCGAATCATAAGTACGGGTGGTCTTGTATCTGGGTATCAACCACCCTGTTAATGAAGTCCGTTCAAACAACTTGTTCTAATGGCCTATCCGTGTACAGATAGCGGGCGGCAGATGGTTGCGATCTGCGCGAGAACGCTTTTTGTACCCTTTAAGTGAGGTTTGTAAAGCTATTTCATAGTGCTTAGATAATGCAAGATTTATACTAAGATTTTAGGATTGAACGTATAAATGCTGAATATGGACTTTCCATGTTGGTGTTTACTTTAAATTTATCTTTTCAGGCGTCTTAGCAGGTCAGATGGACATAACGTAGTGAATAATTACTCGGGTGCCCTTTTGTTAAGCGCAAACAGAGTTAGCGTACTAAGCCTAGGAGCTAAATGTACCGGCGTGTCCAATGAGGATTTCCTTTTATACAATGTAGTTTACTGGCACAGCCACAAGTATGTATTTATATTCATTTTATAGCACTATCATAATCATAATTCTATCATTTTCAGATAGAATTAACATTAACGTTAAGTAGGGCACTGTGTACGTCAGGTTATGTGAGTAATTCTTGTCAGAAAGTTAGTCTTAAAATATCTTTCTTTCTACAGTTTGGTTAGCAAATATATTTTTTTAAATGGGCAGTAAGTAGAAAAGCCCATTCTAATGTAAGTAGAGCCTCGGAAGGCAGTTCTTTATTTTCATAAGACAACTTAAAGTACATATAAGTGCTTGCCAAAGTCTACTTGAATAAAAAATATTTTGAATTAGGTAGCATAGATTTCCCATAGTATATTTATTATATTATATTCTTCAATATACTATATCTTATCTATGTTAACATAATAAAATACGTTACCACGGAAGTGGTGGGAAGTTAGTGATTTGTTGCGTCTAGCATTTATAACCTAGGAACCTATTGAAAAATCTAGTGCTCCCAGCAACAGTGACATGCAATGAATATATATCAGACGGCACGCACTACAATTAAAATATCATAGCGAGTACCGCACGCGACTGCTGACTTATGGGGGCGTCCACGGATTGTTGTAGCAAAAGTGATGTAAGTAAGATTTCACGTAAATGCTTTTTCAAGTTATAGTTCTTTTGGCACATTAGGGAAATGATGAGAGCATATTTTTCTGATGCGCGCGCACATCTTTACATGACAAAACCGACACCAGGAAGTTGTTATATATAGAAATTCGAAGGTTGCTTAGCAAAGTAGTGTATATTTGAAGTCAAAGAATAAACAACGAAAATGGGAGAAATATTTTAGTTTAAAATACAGTACCATATTCTAGAATATTACATAAGCAAGTCAACATTTTAGTACTTAATTATTTGTATATAAATATATATATTTTTAACTAGATTATTTAACTGTATAATAAATCTGCTTCTTTGTATTAAATACCTTTTCTTCTATTATCAGTGTTTTCTCTACAGACAGGATAACGTGAAAGTTAAAATTATTAGAAAGATTTTTTTATTTTGTAATCACAAATAAGTACAATATAACTTTTTGCTTGCGTACATAAGTATACACGTGTGTGTGTCCTTTTTTATTTATATAATTAAAATGCAATGCTTTTAAAAATCTGATAAGCGGGCCATAAAAAAATGATCCACAAACCGTAATGTACAAATGATTTCAAACAGCCCTTATTATAATATTTACAGTGACTGATTCTATTGTTTAGTTAGACGCTACATGTTACGTTGGAAAAAATTGTGTGGTGATGATACATTTCTAAATAAAAAGACAATGCAGAAAAGAATGAGATATTTATATATGACAAAGTACTTCATGAAAATCAGTAGATGCGTAAAAATTATCTAAAATATATACAGTTTCACGTTTTCGGCCTATCGGCAAAGAATAGTTCGTAAGTATATATAGTTCAAAAGTAAGTTTAGTTTCGGTGAAGTGCTTAGACACTATGTTTTTTCTAGCATGAGACAGATGAGCGAAGCAAGCAACGGAATATTATTTATTTATTTACATTAGATAAATAATTAATTTATATTTGTTTTCTTCTTCTTCTGTATGAACATATTTTTATATTATTCAAAATAGAAAGTAATTCCTTGACATACGAGTACATGTAGTAGTTACTTTTTATTTTCCTTAGTTTTATTTTATTAATAATAATAATAATAATTCTTTATTCAAGTGACATTGACTCATTATGGTTAGTAAACAAAAATTTCTTACTGACTAGGTTAGTTATTATTACATTTTTTTTTTTTTTTAAATATATGTTACAATACACACGAATCACCGCTGCACCATCCCGTTTGCAACGGAACAGCAATGATTCATGTATATGCAATCTAGTCTATTAGATATCATGTTCAGGAATTTGTTGACACTACCCCGTACCCTACGCACCAGAGACCCGCATCTTTTTCTCATGAGGGCGTAAAAACAGTCAACACGCGGTTCAGCGAACATCCCTGAGGCACTGCAGCATCGAGGTAGCCCCAACAGCACCCTGAACGCGTTATTGTACTGAACGCGGAGAGCGCTGTAAGATTTTTGAGTATATCCCGCCCACAGACTGCACGTGTAAAAAGATTATTGCCCACGTTGTGATTATATTCAACACCATTATGTGATTTATGTTTCATTATTACAAATAGGGCGAGGTCGCATTCGTTCATCGATGAATACAATCGAATCAAAAAAAATAAAATGTTTACACATAGTGTACAATGTAGTTGGCGGAATCCAATATCATACTTTTAAAGTAAATTCAGAAGAATTATGTATTAACTAGAAATTTATCGTAATATTATGGCCGTCTGTATAAATTATGGCCATTATACATGAGAAAAACTCATAAGTTTTTCCTATGAATAAGCTATATTAATGTAAATTTTCATACATATCCGTTAAGTAGTTTTTGCGTAAAAGAATAACAAACGTCTATCCATTTTCACAAACTTTAGTATATTAGTAAGATGATTCTTTGCATCGAAAAAGTTTTTGTAAAATTTTCTTAAGCAGACAGATATACGATGCAAAGGTAAGCGGCAAAGGAGGAGGAGATCTCGTTTGACCTTTGAGAATACAGTATCCATGATACTGGAGGAAGGTCACGTAAAAAGCATGAAATCCCCCCAGGGAACATATCTGAGGACCGTGGGAAAGGGGAAACAAGTATGAAGGGACCGCAGTGTTTGACGCTCTGTTCTCTTTCACTACCCTTGTAGGGATAAAGCGCTAAGCTAAGTTCTTAAGTAGATATATTTATAATACTATAAGGCTATAAGAATGTGTGATTTTTATACGCTCTTTTTATAATTAACAGTCTAAAAAATATAATATAATATTTTAACACATCAAAAATATGAATAAATAGGCTTACCCCACTTTAGCCTGAAACCCCGCACTGGGTGGCTAACGTCAATTATGAGAGTTATTGCTGGGACAGATCGTGCCAAGTACACATGGCGACATTTTAAGCAAAATTTATCTCTTATTTCAATTGAGTAAGTAATATAATTGGGTTCCAGTGCTTTATCGTATGCGGCGGACTGTACCTCAGTGCATGTAAGGTGCGCCAGCATCGATACGTTTGTATGGATCCCCTGAGTCCCAAGTCAAAAATAAATTGGCATTTATTGGCCACGTACTAAATTTTAATCGGAATATATATCATGCTAATATAGTAAAGGAGTAGAGCCTGTGGCATTGTGGTTTCGATAAATCGTTATGTGATTTTGAAAATACGTGTGTCTATTCTTAGTATTTCGATGTAAATTCAATTCTAGTGTCTATTTTTTTAAGCCTTTCGCGCGGCTTTGCCTTCCGTCACTTAACATGCATTGGAAACGGAAAACGAAGTGTGTTGTCTCACTCAGTTCTCTCTGAAATTGATTGAAGGAAATTTGGATTATATTCTCCTAAGTGAGATCAAATCAACCAAGTCAAGTCAAGTCACTAAGGTGACCTGAAACCGCTCATATACTTACGTAAAACGAGCGTTCGGGTGATGATGGAAAGCGATCTCTGCCGCCCATGAGCCGTGTAACGCCAGAAGAACTACAGGTGCGTTGCCGGCTTTTGAGGTGGTAATAGAGGCGCTTTTTGAAGGTACCCATATTATATCGACTTGGAAACGCTGTCGCAGGAAGGCCATTCCACATTTGTGAGGCTATATGCCTCACAAGTGTGGAAGGAAGTTTATTCCATTATATAAAAACGCACAGTGGAGTACCACATAATCAAGTTAGTAACGTACTATGCGGTTAGAAGATTCTGTTTTAAGTTCTTCTTTATTAGAATGTAATGTAGAATAATATATTGGAAAAGAACAAAACGATGACATGGTACACCTTTAGCTTAAAAATTGAAAAACATTTGAGTACTACATATACCTAATCATATTTTCACATTCACTGTATAACAAATCTATAAGACAATTTTTTTGCAGGTTAACGAAAATGTAATAAAAAATAGACCTGGAGCTTAACCCTGTTAAATGATAACATTTTGTTATCTATTATCGTAACTATAACATAACTTAAATAGAAAATGTTTATTTAAAAAGCCGCCTGCTCGAAATTATTACCAAAGCTGCATACAATGTATCGTTAAAGTCAGTTTGAAATGAAATGATTTTTTTCTACACACAATAGCTACATTATGTTTATATACGCGTTTTTGTCATATTTCTTACAAATGTCAATATCATAAAAAATATATAGTACTTCATTGAATTCCTTAAAGTATGCCTAAGACACAAACTATCAGTCGATGACATAAAAACGCCTATATATGGAATATTAAAGAATGATAATCATTAATACGTTTTAATTTTAAAATTGGTTAAATTTTTTATTCGATTATTTATATCTAACTAATTGCGCTATAAGCAGTTAATAAAAACAGTATAAAAATTTTATAGGCTATGTTTTGTATCATTATTCTCGTGTAATAAGGATAGGTTGGGTCTTATACCTAATTAGGTATAATAAATGCTTTTTTGTTTGAAGATCTTCTTTTAAGGAACGATAAATAGTAATTGTTAGTACTACGAATAAAGTAATAGCTGCTCAAATTTAATCTGTGACCTCTTATAATTTAAAACATTTATATACTTTTTTAATGATTGATTGATTCTGTATTGGATAGATAAAAAAAAGTATTAATGTAGTCTAGAGGAAGTGCGTATGAATGTATTTTTATGTGAATATGTAACCATGTCGTGTTTTTAAATATCTGTAAGAAGATATAGGATACATGGAAGGACTGAATATTTTAATAAACATACATACATACTTAGCTTCAAGCTGTATCCTGCATATAGCAGGGTAGGCAGAGGAAATTTAATATTAGGACACTCTGTTCCCTATTTTCCGCTGAACTGAGGCATTGCGTGCTGAGTAACGGAACTTAACGCCGCGCTTTGCCTTGTTTCCAAACCTAGGAAATGAAAACGACACTGGACGCTTGTGCCTCTGCGCCACGACAGGCGTTATTAAAATAACGAGTTAATAATAATTTTATATACTATTTTTTATATTTGCATATCATTTTTCCAAATAAAACGGCTTCTCGCATTATCTTGCTTAGCAGGACAGTCAGACAGAAGAACCTAGTGTCAATTCACCCTGTTCGATCCCTTCTATTTGAATTCGAGACATAGAGTGTTAATTGGCGAAACTAAACGCCGTGCTTTGTTGTACTTGAGCGATAATTATATATATATATATATATATATATATATATATATATATATATATATTAACTTCACGCTGTATTCCGCATATAGCGGGGTAGGCAGAGGGAATCAGAGAACCTAGTTTTAAGAGACTCCATTCTCTTTCAACATTTCCGTTCCCCACTTTATAATAATAATAAAAAGCAATAATCCATAATATTTTAATTTCACAACACAGCATTGTCTATATCGCTTACAGCCATAATGTTAAGAAAAAAAATCATATTTTGAAGCTTCTCCATTGCATCAAAATAACATTATTCAAAGGAAACATATTTAATAAAACCGGCAATGTATATTGAATTAATGGCAAGAAAAATTAAATGCGACAGTAGTTTTTATGATACGTTAAAGTTAGTGCTGGAATATCATTGGTGCTGCTTACCACACTGGAACCGACACGACTCATAGATTACCCCGCCTCTTTGTATGGCGTCTTATAACACACCAGTTTTTATGATATTTCAAGGCTATTATGGTGCAGTGGTGATGTCTAATTGGTGAGGATGGTTGTGGGTTCGATTTTCGTTTCTAGTAAGATAAAATCCAGCGTTAAGTCACGCCACTTGACATGCAATTTGAAATTTAAGGAGAACAGAGTGTCTAATTTTAGGTTAGGTTAGATTTTCCTCGGGCTTATATGTTGGAGATGCGTAAAACTTGCTTTTGTATGCTGTATTTTCTTTAAAATTCCATATAATAGTAATATTATTTGGTTGCAATACAATATTGATTTATGCGTATTTATATACAAAATTGAATGAATAAGAAAATAACACAAATATACTTACAAGAGTAATTAAAACAATGTCCTTACGATATAAGTCTGCTGAGGTATATATTGAATCTGTTCTCTGTTTCAAAACACAGAAGAAATTATAATAAAATTATTTTTGTTTGTCTGTCTAGTAAATAATACATACATACATACATAGCTTCACGCTGTATCACGCATATAGCAGGGTAGGCAGAGGGAACCTAGTGTTACGACACTCCGTTCCCCACTTTCCGCCGAAATGAGGCATTGCGTGCTGAGTGGCGAAACTCAATGCCGCGCTTTGCCTTGTTACCAAACCCAGAAAATGAAAAATTCCATTTCCTGGAGTGGGAATTGAACCCACAACCTATCTTGTTTACAGTCGCATGTTTGTGCCACTGCATGTTGTATTCTGTGTGTTGAATTCTGTTATTCAACGAATAAATTTTTGAAATAAAGCAATAATTGGGTAACGGAGTGTTTAAGCACTAGCTAAACAGTGATAAATATATAGAACAGAAAAATAAAAATTCTAACTATTATTTATGGGGTATGATTATTATAAGAAAGTTGTACTATAATAACAGACAATAAAAACAATTTATGTATTTATAACTTGTATATAGATATACCTTTTAAAATGATAATTGGCGAAATAAAGAAAGCTATAATTGATGTGAGAAATGACTTAACAATTGTGAAAGAAGCTGTCAACTGTTTTTGTAAACTGTAATAGGTAGAAGCCATCGTGGCGTAGTGGGACAGTGTTTGACTGTAAAGGCGACTGGTTGTGGGTTCGATTTCCACTCGAGGGAAAGATTATATTTTAATTATTTTAATTTCTCTGGTCTGGCGGGGCGTTGAGTTTCGCCATTTAATATACAATTAGTACACAATCAATTAACTTCGTTTAGTTACGCGGTATAATGCGAGAAGCTGAAAAAAAAATTCAGACAAGCATCCTATACAATACAAAACATGATCATTAGGTGTTTAATAATTAATTTTATTAATTTCCCTTCTAAATAACATAACAACGTGTTCGCAATTATAATTGCAGCACTTAAAATCACGCTGTGTCTTAACTGCTGTTATGGATGGTATTGTTCCATTACAATGAAAATAAGGCACGATCTGCTTTCGAAAGCCAGTTTTCAATGAGGTCTAAGTATTGTTTAGATTAGTTAGTTAAATATATTGTAGTGCTTGTTTAGTGACGGTACTCAACGCCGCGCCTTGTCCAACCAGTGCGGAGAAATGAAAATAAAAAAATATAAAGCTTGTCGCGACGCAGGCACAAGCGTGCGACTGTAAACGCGACAGATTGTGGGTTCGATTCCCCCTCCAGGAAATGTAAAAGTTTAATATTTTAATTTCCTGGGTTTGGTAACAAGGCAAAGCGCGGCGTTGAGTTCCGCCACTCAACACGCAATGCCTCAATTCGGCGGAAAGTGGGGAACGGAATGTCTTAACACTAGGTTCCCTCTGCCTTCCTGCTATATGCGGGATACAGCGTGAAGCTATGTATGTACGAGTATGTATGTAAAAATATAACCTTTTCTGAGCAAGAATCAAACCCACATCCAATCGCGCTTGCAATGAATATTTAAGGACTACTTCATTAGATCTTTGGTTTTTGCGATTTGTTTTGATACATTCTTGTACATTTATTAAGTATTTTATGAACCTGGCGTTTCGATTGTATTACAGTAGTATTTTGGAACTTGAAAATGCGTGAAATTGTAAAAAGAATATGAGATCATAATTTAAGATTATATAATATGTACGTTAATTATAAATTATAATATATTTTTAGCTGAAACGGTAAATATTAGACTTATCGATTTTTCGAGTTAGCCGAGTGCATCCTATTTAGAAGATGTATTATCATACAAATTTGAAACTGGTTTTTGAAAGTTATGTATTTTGGATTTAAAAATTTATTCACGCCTTGTACGGATGGATGGTCATTTCATACTAAAAAATATATTTATTCCTAGACACCAACATATCCACTAAGCACCGATGTTCTCGAATTCTAACGTAATAACTGAGTTTCCTATTTAAATGCCAACGATATCCGCAATCTGGCCGGCGGCTGCGCTTGCTTAAAATTTTATTGTTATAACAGGCAGAGCGCATCGCGAGCACCGTTTACATCTTTATTGCGTTAATACTATATCTATATAGCTTTCTTGTTTCCTTATTTGAGATTTGTTTCATAGGTACATAGTATCAGAAATTGTTGTTTTATATTATACTAGTGTCCCCATTGACGCGTTAAGAACGCGTTATCTATCAATGTACACATATGTCACTTTATATAAACATGCATGTCAAACCAAGGTAGTGTGCTATAACATTTATTAATGATTTTTTTTATGAATTATTTTAAAAATATATTATCATTGTGCACTTCGCTATATAAACTATAAGTGAACCAAGTTTCATTTTCCTCGATCCACTTAATTATATAGATTAAAATTATGTTTTAAAACGCGGCGTTGAGTTCCGTCATTCAACATTGTTTTTTAATCTACACTGTTTACCTTTTTAATTATAATAGAAAAAAAAAACATGTGTGTGTACTGTGTACTTATGTACACACGTAAGAAGTTATACTTTTTCGGCGTAACATAATAAAACTCTATTCTGTAGTAGAGAAAACTACACTAATAATAGGAAAAAAGTGTATTCAATACAATGAAAGAAACTTATTGCCTGTTGTGGCGCAGAGGCACTAGCGTGCGACTGTAAAGGGGACAGGTTGTTCGATACTACTCCAAGAAATGAAAATTCTTAATAATATTTAGTATTTTCGTTTCAGGGGTCTGGTAACAAGGCAAAGCGCGGCGTTGAGTTCCGACATTCAGCATGCAATGTCTCAATCCGGCGGAAAGTGGGGAACGGAATTGTTGAAAGAGAACGGAGTGTCTTAACATTAGGTTCTCAGGTTCCCTCTGCCTATCCTGCTGTATAACAAAAGAAATAAAATGTTGACAAATAGTTAATTTTCTGTGAGTGTTAACGGGTATAGTTCTTTTCTCGTTTAGTTTTATCTTCACGTATTACTGTAATGTAATAGGAAGGCCATCGTCGTGAACTCTGACCGTACCTGATTCAACGTAATCGCTGTGTTTCAAATTCAATTCTAATAAATATTTGTTATATAATAAATATTAGTGGCTAACGGAAAGTTAAGAGAACGGAGTGTCTTAGCATTAGGTTCCCTGGTTTCCCCTATGCGGGATACAGCGTGAAGCAAAAAAAAAATATATTTATAATATAGGTATTTACCCTGAAATAGTTATTTAGATGAATGTTTTCATTATTTAAAGCATTTTTATTTCCTTGCTCTGGTACAAAGCGCAGAGTTGAGTTCTGTATAGAATCAGGGCGGAAAGTGAAGAAAGGAGTATCTTCACTCTGGGTTCTCTCTCACTAATTTGCTGCATGAGAAGCTGAAATAAGTATGCAAAAAATCAAATCTTTATATGTTTAAACAATGATTGAATTGTGGAATGATTTACTTGCGCCGGTGTTTCGCCGTCGATATGACATGGATACCTTCAAAAAGTGCGTCTATCTCCACCTGAAAATCCAGCAATGCACCTGTAGCTTCTGTGGTGTTACATAGAACCGTGAACGGTGGTGATCACACCATCAAGTGACCTCAACGTTAGTTTGCCTTGTCCTTCCCATAAAAAAAAGAGACAAAACGCGAAGGTGTTCGCCACCTAACAAGTATATTCTTAATTGAGTAGAAAGTGACTTTTTTTTACGTTTCTTTTTGTTTCTATGAAAAATGTAAAATATGTAATTTACTTATAATTTAAAATGTCTAAATATGCTTGCGTATAATGTATAATAATGTATGTAGTAGATACAACAAGTAGTTTGATTGCTTTATAAAGTGTGGTCTGTGATGATGATATGGAAATAATTGGTAGCTAAAGGTTAAAAGGAAATGATATGTATGTAATATAGTATTTTATAAGGAACTTTCATTATGTTCATCATACAAGGAGTGATAAAATTTACTCTTTTTATATATGTAAGTTATGATGTGTTGACTGACATTCAGTTTTATAAGTTTAAGGTGAAGTCAGTTATGTTAGTATAAAGTGATATTTTAATTACTTTTCCTTCTCGTATTAGTATATAATTCTCTCTGAATACCCTACTAGGGACACTCTGGTAGGGAGGACCTTGGTTTCGGGGAACTGCGAAATTTAGTAATTTAACTTAGAGATTAGGACTGTATATAAGCAAACTATATATACGATTTCGATTCGAAAAAATAAAATAAAAATTATGCAATTATAACGTACTAGTGTCCCTGTTGACGCGCTAATAACGCGTTGCCTAGCAACGTGTATGTCACTTTATATGTGGATGTCAAACCATGGTAGTGTATGTAACATTTGTTTTATCAATTTAATATATATTTTACGCATTATTTTAAAAATATTTTATCATTCTGCACTCCACACACATATAAACTGTAAACTGTACAAACAGCATGCGATTGCGATTAACTTCACGCTGTATATCTGATAACCTGATATGATACAACTTATAACCTAGTGTTAAGATAATTCGTTCCTTTCATATTAACAATTTCTGTTCCCCACTTCCGCCTAGAATTGAGGCATTGCGCTGAGTGAACTCAATACATATAAGCTGCACGGTGCTAAGTTTGGTATTCCTCCCTGTCCGCGTAATTTTCAAAGGGTACAAATTCTTTGCTTCACGTATTAGTATATACCCTGTTTTTCTAGGTATATATATATATATATATATATATACATATATATATATAGCATATATATATATAGTTATATATATATGCTATATATATATATTAACTTAATGCTGTACTGCATATAGCAGGGTAGGCAGAGGGAACCTGAGAACCTAGTGTTAAGACATTTCGTTCTCTTATAACAATTCCGTTCCCCACTTTCCGCTGAAATGAGACATTGCGTGCCGAGTGGAGGTACTCAACGCCGCGCTTTGCCTTGTTACCAAACCCAGGAAATGAAAAATTCCTTTTCCGTGAGTAGGAATCGAACCCACAGCCTGTCAGGTTTACAGTTGCACGCTTGTGCCTCTGATATGGATGAGTAATAAAGCGATTATTGATGTCGCAAAATAATATGAAACGGCAGTCGTTATTCTACCAGTGTTTAATTCATTGTGTTGCAAGCAAAGTACTAGTTGTCAAAATCACCTAAGTACATCAGATTTGAATGGGCTCTTCATCGACCTTCTGTTTTATGGTTCTAAATTATTGACTCGTAAACGGGGGCGTGTTTTTAAATTGTCTGAGTTATCAAACGGTTCAATTAAAAGAGATTTTATTAGTGAAGCCGTTTTACTTTATAATGCTGCTACGGAAATAGTGTTGGTTGGTTGCATATAGTTTTTTTATTCTTTTAAAATATATTTAAGGCCTGTCCTGGTATAGAGGCACAAGCGTGCGATTGTAAACATGACTCGTTGTGGGTTTGACTTCCATTCCAGGAATTGGTTTTTTTTTCTTTTTAACTTCACGCTGTATCCCGCATTTCGCGGGGTAGACAGAGGGAACCAGAGAACCTAGTGTTAAGACACTCCATTCTCTTTCAATAATTCCGTTCCCCACGAAAATATTAAATATGTATAATAATTATATAGGATTTTGGTTTCCTTTCTCTGGTAACAAGGTAAAGCGCGGCGTTTGCTTTGCCTCAAACAATGCCTCAAGTCGGAAAAGTTAAGAGAACGGAGTGTCTTAATATTAGGTTTTCAGGCATCTACCTACCCTGCTATATGCGGGATACAGCGTGAAGTTTATAAAACGTGGCGTTAGATTCCACCGCTTAACATGCTATTAGTCAAAATAAAAAACAGAAAGAATTCTATTACATTTTTCTTTGCCTATTTCGCTATATTTAAAAGATGTGTGAGCTAAAATCATAAAAAAATAATTAATATATTAATATGTTAAGTATTATTTAGGCAATTAGGGTTTCAATATAAAAAAAAACTACTTTTGTAGATCACCCAGCCTCTTGAAAATGGCAGACATAGCCGCGGGCAAAGCTTGTGTTCGTTACATGAATAGTACAATAAGCGAATAAATTAGCCAACAGTATTGCGATGTCCGCACCTGACGATTCAATGAAGTTAATCTTGTAAACTTAGTCAGCATCTTGAAAACAATGTATATACAACGTGAGTTATGTAATTGCTAACATTATCAAGATTTTGATTAAAATCTGTTTGTAGTGAATGAAACTATGGGATAAGTAGACAAGTAGATGCAGAAGTGGACATGAAAGTTTTTATATGATTTTTTAAGATTTTAATCAAAAAGAAATAATTACGAATAACTCAAGAATAGTCCCATGTTAACTAAATATAAATGAGACCATATCAGAAACACTAGGTATCATAAGAAAACAGTATAGTAAGAAGTTATGCGGTAAGATAATCACTGTGGACGAGGCAAAAGAGGTATGCAGGAACCGTAGCGTTTGGCGCTCCGTTCTCTACTACTCCGCGAGGGATAAAGCGTGAAGTTAGGCGTGAGGTTAGCGTGGTAGGTAGGTATGAGGTAACACACAAAGAAATACAGTCGAATTGAGAACCTCACTCTTTTATCGTCGATTAAAAAACAATTTTATGTATGTTTTAATATTTTTAAAGTGTTATTCACTTTAAAAATTATTTACACAAATTATTTATATTGGATATAGGACATAGCAGTGGCGAGGGGTAAAAATTTTAGTTACACCAACAATACAATTTTAGTTAAATCGGTACATTAAGGGAAGCCGATGTATATTTAGGGAAGCCGTTCAGGATGTCAAGGTATTTATATTAAGTAATTTCACTATGGAATTTTGGCGATGACCTTTTTTATTTTTTCAGGTCTAAAAGATGTAAGAGCTTGATTTTTGCACTTTTATGCCAAATTTTTTTCATGGCGATCTTGCTTTTTTTATTAGCTCACATCTCGTTTGACTTTGTTTTTTGGAGCTCTATATTTTACTGGCGAGCCTTTTTTTTTAGGTCTCATATTTGTACTTTGAAAATTAGGCAAGCCGGTGGGAATCGAGTTGCATGGACGCCTCGCCACTAGGACATAGCTTAATTAGCTAAAGCACTTGAACGGTTTCCAAGTGGCGTGGGTTCGAGTCCTCCTATCTGTTTTGTAAGAAATCGCGAATTCATTTTCAATATAGGGACGGATGAGACGTTCATGCTTGATATACAAATTTTCTTTCAGGCATAATTCAGGTATACACTCGTTTGCTTGCGGAAAAAAGGCATGAAGCTGATATTATTACTTTAAGTGAATAGTTAGTTTTTTTAAAAATTAAACACCGTCTTATATATAAGATATTTAATTAGAATCTGGCCACAAAATCAGAAATAACCAAATTATAAACTATTATTATTCTACTAAATACAAGAAGTGCAGCCAGTGACTTCTTTAACACACATTACCTGAGGGAGTACCCTTGCTCCGCTTCGTCCAAGTACACGGGCATTGCAGAAAATCGTCTGCCTTTGGTCTTTTTGTTCTTTTTATCTTCTGGAAGGAAGTTCCAGATTATCAAATCTTCATCTGATGTTGCTGTTGCTGGAAATTTATATGATGGTAATATGAGTAGAAACTACATATCATTTAGTGTGATTTTCGAAAAACATTTAATTACATACATAGCTTCACGCTGTATCCCGCATATAGCAGGGTAGGCAGAGGGAAGCGAGTGTTAAGTCACTCCGTTCCCCACTTTCTGCCGAATTGAGGCATTGCGTACCGAGTGGCGGAACTCAACGCCGCGCTTTGCCTTGTTACCAAACCCAGGAAATGAAGACTAAAGTTTTAGATTCTCGCCGTTAAGCATAACAGCTTGGTGACAAAAAAAAATAATTGGTAAATTTTTTCTTAAATAAATAAATAAATAAAAAATTCTGAAAATCCTGGAGCGGGAATTGAGCCTACAACCTGTCACAATTACAGTTGCACGCTTGTCCCTCTGCGCCATGGCAGGCGTTATTTTTTTTAGATTTTCGAAAAAAATATAAAATAGCATTTTTGTATGTTATAAAGAGATTTTTGATTTTTGTGATATATTAAAGGAAACTATTTTAATTGTTTTATTCGCGTATATTTTAGTATTCGGAAAAACGAAATAAAAATGTAAGTTAGGAGGTATTGGCATTTCACCCTCGGTATATAACTTGCTTGCTTTTTCATGATTGCAACTGTAAATATAGATTTATAATTTCTTAGATTATTATTATTATTGTATAAATTTGTTACCAAGTTTAGTGCCATCTGGGCTGAACACCATAGTGCGTACTCGGTCCAGAATGCTGCGGCCCTCTTCCCACTGGTCCACGACAGTCTCTGTATCACTCATCACGACTAATTGAGAGGACGTCTTTGGGTGTAAGTTTGCTCTGGCTGTGTAGAAATATAAATAGTGCTTAGATATTAATTCAGTTTTTAACAATAAAATTAACTTCATATAAAATACAAAATAAAGTAGCATTGTTACGAATAATTCAAAATCTACTAATCAGATCTTAACTATAATAAACGCCTGTCGTGGCGCAGAGGCACAAGCGTGCGACTGAAAATGCGACAGGTTGTGGGTTTGATTCCCACTCCAGGAAATGTAAAATTTAGTATTTTCATTTCTTGGGTTTGGTAACAAATTTCCGCCACTCAACACGCAACGCCTCAATTTGGCGGAAAGTGGGGAACGGAAGTGTTGAAAAAGAATAGAGTGTCTTAATACTAGATTCTCTGGTCCCCTCTGCCTACCCTATAGCTATATGCGGGATACAGCGTGAAGTTAAAAAAAAAAAAAACTATAATAAGTTTGAATGAGTGGTCCCATTTCATCAGATGCAGTTGTGATGAAACCAATTGTGAAGATACTTTTTTATATGATAGCTAGTATTATATTAAAAAAGAATTATCACCTCTTTTGAATCGACATTTTCATCATCTATTTTGAAGTCGGTTAAAAATACAAAAAAGTACACCAAAATATAATTACTTATAAATTTTAGACTATTTTCTTATCTTTATATAACCAACTAAGAATTGATAGTGTTTTAGTTCATATTATATATTTATAATGCATAAAACATATTCCTTAATATATATACATATATTTAAACAGCAACTTCATGCTTTATGCCGCATATCATGGTAGTAACAAAGAGCCTTGTGTCAAGACACTCGCCTCTTTCTGCGACGAGATATCGCGTGTTAAGACGCAGAACTCAACGCCACATGTCTGACCAAAGCGGAGAAATAAAAATAATTTAAATATTACACCGAGTGAAAATCGAACCAACAACCAATCGCTTTATCATAATAATATAGTATGTAAATCATCTTTCTTTAACAAAAAAAATTAACAAGGCGTACGTGAATAGAGGAGTATTTGGATCTACCAAATCATGCTGCGTTAAAGTTTTTATATTCTAATTAAAGCATTTTACTTAAAAAACAACTACTTCCTTACCAGAATTCCACAAACTGAGCACCAGTTCACCAGTCCTATCACTAAAAAGCATGGAATCTAGCCGGTACCCTTTCGGACCGATACTGGTATCTTGGACATTCGACGTTGGTACGTCCCAGAGAGCGAAACGCACTTGTAAAACATCGCTACCTGCACCGATACCAAGCAGTGCACTCTTCCATGGATGCCAGGATATGGTCTGTAATTATTTTTTCTTCTTAAAATAAATTGAAGTAAGGTCATTTGAGTGTTGATAACGTAATTCAAATATTCACCGTCATTTAACTGATTTCAAAAAAAGTATGCGATTTTCAATTGGACTGTATTTTTTTTATGTGTCACCGCATACCGAAACTTTTTACAGACTGAATCATTTTTATCGATTCTTTTTTCTATATAATAGCTAGTGGTTCTGATGTGGTCCTATTTAAATTTAGTTAAAATCTGACAAGTATCAAGTTATTCGTGATAATTTTACTTTTTAGTGCATGTTACTTGAATTACGTTTTCCGTTTTGTTGAAATTATAATTATGTACGTCAAACAAAACTGGTTAAATTTATATATTTTTTATATAAATTTTATTCATTATTAAAGCATTCATTCATACATCAAAATTTGAAAATATTATAATTTTAAATTCACACGAAAACGAAAAAAAAATAAGATTCTAGGTTTTACAATCCCAGAAGAAGTCGCGGGATACAGCTAGTAGTCAAAAATCTAACCCGTATAGTCCAATTAGATTCAATACTCGAGTAGATTTCCAAGGTCGGCCAAGTAAGGAGGTGCACTAATGCTGAGTTCATAGCTGTCACTGCCAGGTACCGGGCGTTGGGTGACACTCGGACCAGCAGTATTGGGTCCTTCACAAAACGTCGCCAGCTTATGAGTTTTGCAGCACGAGTGAATGATGTCACGGCACCCAACGAGCAACCTCTGTGTGAAATAATTATATTTTATAATTTCATTATGCCTGCATTTAACGCCTGTCGTGGCGCAGAGTTGTGGGTTCAATTCCCGTTTCAGGAAATGTTAGTCTTTTCATTTCCTGGGTTTGTTAATAAGGCAAAGTGCAGGTGTTGAGTTCCGCCACTCCAGTACGCAATACTCGTTCGGCAGAAAGTGAGGAATAGAATTATTTGTAAAGAGAACGGGTGTCTTAACACTAGGTTTCACTTAGAGTTCTCTCTGCCTATCCAGCTATATACGGGATACAGCGTGAAGTTAAAAAAAAAAAAATAATTTCATTGATATATATGCATGTTTTTGGCAGATTTAACGTCTTTTTCGTATAGTAGTGTACTCAGAGAGAATTAAGTAAAAATACATTTCGTTCTTTGATTAATGGAGTCATTGATGAATATAGCAAACAAAAATATGTATACTTTAATTTATTGTTATATTAGGAAAATTTCAGTTTATATATATTTTTGATGATTATCATAACCTATTGCTTTTTATTTTTCATATTTCACTTTTTGCAAATTTCAGAAATTTCATGTTGAGTGGTGGAACATTGAGTTCCACCACTCAACTTACACACACGAAATTTCAGACAAAAAAATTACTTATTTCAGCTGCAAGCTTTTTTTTAATTCTAGTGTCAAGATACTTAAAGACATTGTGTATTAAGTGGCGCAACTAAGCACCGCACATTGTCTTAGCAAAGCGGAGAAATTAAAATATATTAAATATCAGAAATAAAATGTGGTATTTCAATTTTTTATTTTATCCCGCATACAAGGGTTGCCAGAGAGAGCTTGGTGTTGGTAGCTTTGCGGAAATCAATGCGGTTCTTTATCGTACTAGAGAGGAGAAATAAAAATAATTAAAGTATACTTATTACCCAAGTGGGAATCGAACCACAACCAATCGTGTACATATTCAGGCCATGGCTATCGTGGCGCAGTTGGACAGCGTCTGCATAGATAGCCAATTTTTTATATTAAAATAAAAAATATATAAATAAATAATAAAGAAGTTTATTACGTAGCAAATGAGTTTCCAGTAGGGCTCCAGTCAACCGCGGTTATAGAACAGGTAATACATTTTGTTTCTAGGCAACTGCAAGTGTTACTCTCTATTTTCTTATTCATAGAATTATTATGGACCTCTACCGTCTTCATATAAGTACCGAGCTGAAAAAGATATTCTTAATTAAGTTGTTATATCCTTTCATTTCATTTCGTTCTGTTATATATGCTGAATTGCAGATCTAAACGCCGCGCTTTGTCTTGTTACCAGAACGAGGAAATAAAAATACTCAATATTCATTTTTATAAATATTGATTATTATCATTCCCTGGAGTTGGAATCGAACCAAGAACCAGTACAGGTTGTGGGTTCGATTCCCACTCCAGGAAATGTAAAATTTAGTATTTTCATTTCTTGGGTTTGGTAACAAGGCAAAGCGCGCCGTTGAGTTCCGCCACTCAACACGCAATGCTTCAATTCGGCGGAAAGTGGGGAACGGATTTGTTGAAAGAGAATGGAGTGTCTTAACACTAGGTTCTCTGGTTCCCTCTGCCTACCCTGCTATATGCGGGATAGAGCGTGAAGTTAAAAAAAAAGTGTAATAATGTGTATTAATGGTTTAAAGTAAGTAATAATATTTTAAATCCTCGCACTTTTTACGCAACATAAGCAGTAGGAAGAGAAATTCTAATGTAACTGATTATGTGTCCATCTACTCTAACAAAGTTAGCCTAAACAAAAATATTTTTCCATAATCTTTCCATAACTGTGGTACACGGTAGACTATTGTTTAACTACTCTAAGAAATTTTCCCAAATTTATATTTATATCTTATTCCAGCATTTCGCTTTTTTCAAAAATGTATGAAAGTAAGCTAAGCACTCACGAAACGAAAGAAATATAATTACATATATAATTAGAAATATTCGTTAAAATTTTAACGTTCCGATAGTTCCATAAGAATGTATGGCTTAATTGGCTAGTGTTTGAAAGGTTTTTAAAAAGCGCAGGTTCAAATCTAGCTACGTTCATTTATTAAGTTTTTCATTTAAAACTGTACATATAGACCGAGCACGTATTGTTTGTTAGTTCCCTTCACTTAGGCGATTTTTTATAATTAAACATTTTGGTTTTTGAATTAAAAAAAGTGGTGTCCCTGTTGACGCTTTGGACAAGGCGTTGCCTATGTATCGTCACTTTATACAAACATGGACGTCAAACCATGGTAGTGTGTGTTACATTTATTATATTACTTTAATATATTTTTATCATTCTGCATTTTTTCGCTATATAAACTATAAGTGTGCCAAGTTTTATGCTCCTCCGTCCATAATTTTCGTAAAATAGGGTACAAAGTTTTTGCTTTACGTAATACGTTTATATATAGATATATAGATGTTACATATTACTTACGACTAAAAGTTCTCCTCTAGGGTCAAACTTGCAGCATTGTATCTCATACTGGGTGTATCCTTGGCTGATGAGGCTCTGACTCCTCCAGCTCCACTTGTGATAGTTTCCGCCGAGTGCCGCCACTAACACGTTGTCATTGCTCCAGTCTAATAATTCTGGAACTAAAAAACACAAATTGATGTTTTTTTATGTAATCAGTGAGAACTTAATGTCAAAATTAATATTTCTCTACCCGCTTCCCGCCTAAATAAAATTGATGCGTGTCGGGTATGACGCTGGGAGGCCTGTCGTGGCGCAAAGGCACGAGCGTGTGACTGTAAACGCGACAGGTTGTGGGCTAGATTCCCACGCCAGGAAATGGTATTTTCATTTCCTGAACTTGGTAACAAGGCAATGCACGGCGTTGAGTTCCGCCACTCAGCATGCAATGCCTCAATTCGACGTATAAAGGGGAACGGTGTGTCTTAACACTAGGTTCCCTCTGCCTACCCTGCTATATGCGGGAAACAGCGTGAAGCTATGTATGTATGATATGACGGACGGAAGAGTGTCTATAAACGGAGTGTCTATACACTAGGTTTCCGGGCAGGACTCAAACCCTCGACCAATCATGTTCATAGTTAGGCGATGTTCCGCAACGGCGACACAAATGATATTTACTATAAAAATCACCAACCGTACCAACAAAAATGTTAAATATTTTCACGGTAAATTAAAAGAGAGAAAAAAAATATGTTGTTTTGTGTCATACAATGTTATTCGTGCTGTGACATCCTAGTTACCGGCATCGTTCGAACAGTTGTATAATTTTTTAAATGCCAAAAAACAACTTTGGCGATACCGCTAATGGCTTGTAATCTTCAACGACAAAGGGACTGGAAAGGTTAATTGAACGCTCACTTATTTTTTCCTTTTATTATAGGTATTCAATTTAGCATAGTGCGGTTAGATACATATATAGCCTCATATGGAAATTGTCAAACCTATTACACCATTACTTACGCTATTGATTATCGAGAATGAAAGTCACCGCGTTTTTTACTTAAGTGTCCCTTGTACGTGACTTGATCATTAATTGCTGCAAATATCAAATTTTTCAAAGCATTGGCCCGTAGAGAGGAAGCGGTCTCATATATGGAGTGGGTGAAGAATGTTCAATTACAACATCAATGAATTTGAACCTCGTACAGGCTCACACGTGTAGGGAATATATTTTATATAAACTTTATACATTTAAAGCCCTTTAGCGGAAATGTAAGAAAGAACAAAATATATCTATTTTTTTTAGCTTCACGCTGTATACCAAATATAGCAGGGTAGGCAGAAGGAACCTAGAGTTAAGACACTCCGTTCCTCACTTTCCGCCGAATTGAGGCATTGCGTGCTGAGTGGCGAAACTCAATGCCGCGCTTTGCCTTGTAACCAAACCCAGGAAATGAAAATACTGAACTTTTACATTTCCTGGAGTGGGAATTAAACCCACCAACTGTCGCGTTTACTATCCCACGATTGTGCCTCTGCGCCACGACAGGCCTTATAGGGTCTATTATTTCAAATTATATATAATTAAGTTTTTAGTAAAAAAAGATAATTTACTTAAAATAAAATACACGAAAAAGTAACATTATTACGAATAACTCAAAAAAGTCAAGTTAAGACAGATCTTAACGAAATTAAAATTGGACCACATCAGAAGCAATCAGAAGCGCTAACTATCTTATACAAAAGCATCATCAAAATTGATTCACCCAGTAAATATCTGGTAACACACTCACCACTTCTCCTTTTTTGAAGTCGGTTACGAAAATATTATTAGTATTTTTTTATTAGTCATACAATCAGAGCCATTAGAATGTTCTATTGTGGGTTAAAAGATCTGTTTTCTTAAGTAAGTAAAGATTTAATACATACATACATACAAGTAAGTAAACTTTGCATACAGAAATTCAACAGTTACAGAATTATATTAATAAATTCTTAAAAGCATATGATAAAAAATATATATATTGTTAAACCAGTTATTCGAAAGTAGATGAAACTGACGCAATTGTTTTAATTTTACTTCGAATATTTTCCTAATCTAACATTTCCTGGGAAAATAACTCTAACTCAAAAATACGCAAAAAATCATAAAAAAATGAAAATACAAACTCGTAAATTTTAGATCACGATACAGTAATATGTTCAATTTTATTTATAACTGTATTTGTTTACAATATTTAATCTAAATTAATTCTTTACAACGCCTGTCGTGGCGCAGAGGCACAAGCCTGCGACTGTTCACGCGACAGGTTGTGGGTTCGATTCCCACTCCAGGAAATGAAATTTTTCATTTCCTGGGTTTGGTAACATGGCAAAGCGCGGCGTTGAGTTCCGCCACTCAGCACGCAATGCCTCAATTGAGGCAAGTGGAGAACGGAGTGTCTTAACATTAGGTTCCCTCTGCCTACCCTGCTATATGCGGGTACAGCGTGAAGCTATGTATGTATGTATGTAACTGTCGTCCGTCATGGTGGATAAGTGGACAAAAAAAATGTTTTTTCTCTTAACATGTTGAACATTACTATTATGGTAGTACTACTTGCAAGCGCGGGCATCATTCTCGATATGGATAAAATTATTATAATGATCGATTCATTTTATTGCTTAATTAGTACTGGACGATTATAATTAACGCATCATATTACTTATAAAGTAATTATAATATATATTTATAAGTTTAATAATTATTTTATATCAGGCAAACGGAAGTTAAAAGGAATATTCTGGAATCTATTAGAAGAGAAGAAACTCCTCACAACTTTTTCTACATAACCAAATTTTGAAAAGATAATAATAAGATAACTACTCTTTTCAACCGACTGCGTCAGACACGAGGGTAACGAAACATAAGGATATGCATATTGTTCTTTTCTAGTAGTACTCTTTTGTGTTGCAGATGGAGTGTTGATGAAGGTGCTCGTAATGGTATACTGGAATTCCGGAATGAATGCTTGTATGTAAAAATCCTCGATGTAGTAAAATAAATATGGTTAGAAAGATAAAATATTACAATTATAGTCGCTACTATGAAGCCAGTGTCTACTTGTCACTTATAAGTTGATAAACCCAAATTTTTTAGACACTTAAGACGTAATGAAGGTATGGGCTCTTATTTTGGCAACATTTGCTAATGCGTGAAGGTAAAAAAAATAAAGATTTCAATTGTTTCATTTCAAATAATACCTGTTATTGTAGTAGCATTTTTCGTATACCTCCAACTTTAAAAAGGAGAGGAAGTTCAGAAGAAACTGTATTGATATGTTACCGCATAATTTTTACTGGATGAACTAATTTCAATATATTTTTTATATAATATGTATGATATGATGCTTCGATCCTATTTAAATTTATTAAAGATCCGACAAGTAGTTTTGGGTTATTCGTAATAATTTTACTTTGTAGTGCATTTTAATTGCAGTTTTGTGATTCATATTACAGAATTTAATAATACTGTAAGGAATAAATACCTTTAAGGATCGTTGACGACCCTTACAGTGTCGATGGTTGCCACATGGCTTACTAAATTACATTCAAGTAGTTCCCTTTATTATTTACGATTAAAAATTATCAAAGAAAACTTTTGTCTTTTTTAATATTTCGTGGCAAGTTGTAGTTACGCCTGTGTGGCGCAGAGGCACAAGCGTGCAACTGTAAACGCGACAGGTTGTGGAGTTCGATTCCCACTCAGGAAATGTTAAGTTTAGTATTTTCATTTTCCTGGGTTTGGTAACAAAGCAAAAACTCGGCGTTGAATTCCGGCACTCAGCAATAGCTCAATTCGGCGGAAAGTGGGGACTGGAATTGTTGAGAAGAAGGAACCGAATGTCATAACACTGGGTTCTCAGGTTCCCTTTGCCTACCCTGCTATGTGCGGGATACAGAGAGAAGCGTAAAAAAAACTAAGATACGGCATATTAATATTTTAATGTACTATGCCATTAGTACCTTAGAATTTATCTTAAAATTCAAATATTTTGTTAATACTATCGCAGCATAGTGATACACGAAGTATGACTATAGACATGACTGATTGTGGATTCAATTCCTTCTAAGTTAAGACAAAACTTGGCGTTATGTCTCGAATTCAGGCGGAAAGAATTTTTGGGGTAATGTTCTTAGACATAAAACAATTCAAATTTTAATAAAAAAAGAAGCCGACTTCAAATAAAATGCACACAAATGTAAAATTATTACACGAATAACTCCAAAACTACTCGACTAACTAAATTTAAATGGGACCTTGATGTGGTCTGCTATCATGTAAGAAAAGAGTCATCAAAATTAAATCACCAGCAAAAAGTTATTGATAAAATATTATATATTATATAGAACTGAGAACCTCCTATTTTTTACAAGTCGGTTAACAAGGAACTCTAAATTCTTTTACCTCAGACTCCTGTAGCAAAAAAATTCGAACAAAATAAACACTTACAAATTGCATAGCTATATGTAGGCAGGTCCAAAATGCTGTCTGCTGAGGACAGGTAGCTTTTCTTCCTCGGGACACAGGGCCACGGTTGAACCACATGTTTGCTTGAGTCCTTTTTACCTGGTGGCTCCAATTCTAGTGCTTGTTCAAAATATTTTATGTATTTCTTCTTTTTTAAATCTTTTCCAAACTGCATATTAAGAAAATGGATAGATGATTTAATATAAAATTTTTTTAGGTGTTATTCAATTACTTTGAACTCTTGACTTAAATTTATTTTTATAGTTATTATGTCTGTAGGAAAATTGTTACAAAATTATCCTTTTACAAAAATTCTGAGTAAAAGAGAATGCTGTTTATAAAATACTTTAGCTATAGCGAGATGGGGTCCAGGTTTCCAATTTATTTTTATCTTTTTTATCACTTGAAATAGAAATATAATAAACACCTGTCGTGGTGCAGAGGCACAAGCGACTGAAAACGCGACAGGTTGTGGGTTCGATTTCTACTCCAGGAAATGGATTTTTTCAATCCCTGGGTTTGGTATCAAAGCAAAGCGCGGCGTTGAGTTCCGCCACTCAGCACGCAATGCCTCTATTCGGCGGGAAGTGAGGAACAGAATGTCTTAACACTAGGTTCCCTCTGCCTACCCTGCTATATGCGGGATACAGCGTGAAGCTATGTATGAATGTACGTGCTCTCTATATAATAATTCTTACCCAAATATCGTTATCAATTGGTTGTACATCACAGGCGGCATGCCAAGAGCGACGCCTGCGCGTCGCGTTGAAAGAATCTCGAGGTGCTACGAACCTGTCTAGACTATTCCGTTGGGTGTTAAACTGAAAATATATGTATTATAATTAAAATTTAAAGGAAAAATACAACTGATTTCAAATAAATGCACTAATAAGTAACAATATTACGAATAACTCAAAAACTACTTGTCATATCTTAAGTAATTATCATCTTATTTCTAAATGGGACCACATCAGAAGCACTAGCTGTAATATAAAAAAAGAATTATCAAAATTATTTTACTTATTTTTTTTTTTTAAATTCACGCTGTATCCCGCATATAGCGGGGTAGGCAGAGGGAACCAGAGAACCTAGTGTTAAGACACTCCATTCTCTTTCAACATTTCCGTTCCCCACTTTCCCCCAAATTGAGGTATTGCGTGTTGAGTGGCGGAACTCAACGCCGCGCTTTGCCTTGTTACCAAACCCAAGAAATGAAAAAACTAAATTTTACATTTCCTGGAGTAGGAATCGAACCCACAAGCTGTCGCGTTTACAGTCGCACGCATGTGCCTCTGCGCCTCGTTAGGCCAGCAGTTAAAAATAATTCACCAGTAAAAAGTTATTATAACACACATACAAAATATAAAGACGAATTACAATACATTCGAATTGAAAACCTTCTTTTTCAAAGTCGATCAAGATTCGAAAAAACACGTTATCCCGCATAGCTGTATTTCCTGGGTTTGGTAACTACTCCAACTTACTTACTTACTTAACTGTTGTCCAATATTATTATTATAACCGATTTTCATAGAAACTATAAACTTATGGCTAGCTTCATAAAATCGTTACTTACGGTTTTTTTACCAAACGTCGTTCTATCCATGGCTTATTAAACAAATACACGCTTCACATTTATATTAAAACAAAAATTTAAAACAAAAGATTTCAAAGAAGAAGATATAAAACGCGGATCTAACAGCTAAAGTCAAAAATTATATTTTGTCACCACTTCTTACGTTTTTATTGTACTACCTTACTTCGACAAATAATCAATTGTAAGTATCTATCTATGAACAAAATCTGTTGACACTGACATAATATTCGCAAACTAGGTACTATGAATATAAAACTGATATATTCCGTGTAGTCTATTTAATGAAGCTTAAGGGGTGATGCCTCGAATTTTCTAGGGTAACAGCTAAACGTGATTTTTTTTATTTCTAGAACGCTTGTCGTGGTGCAAAAGTAATATTTTCCTTTCCGGTTTGGTAAAAAGCAAAGCGCGGCGTTGAGTTCCACCACTCAGCACGCAATGCAATTCGGCGGAAAGTGGGGAACGAAATGTTTTAACACTAGGTTCCCTCTGCCTACCCTACTAAATGCAGGATACAGCGTGAAGCTAAAAAAACCTATTTTTTTAATAAATTTAAATAATTTAATTCAATTCAATTTGACGATATTTTATAAAGCTTGACCAACTACAACTGAGCATTACTAGAATAAATTTCGTGGAGGCGATAACTAAATTAATCTTTTATTCCTCTTAAAAAAATCCATCCTATTAATATTAATTATTTGTTAATGATCGCTGCAGTAAGCGTGTTTGGTTTTGGGTGCGTGGAGCTAAAAAAAAAATGAAGATTTTAGGAAATGTTGAGTTAAACCGCTTAAGACGCAATTACTTGAATTCGGGGTATAGCGGCGAACGTAGTGTCTTAACACTGGGTTCACTCTGACTGCCCTGTCATGCGGGATAGTGCGTGAAGCTGCTATTTTAGACAGTACATGTGCACTAAGAAATAAAATTTTACGTTACATATACAACGCAAACTTATTCATTATGAAACGTGCTTAATATAAAATAATTTTAAAGTATTGCATTGTAATTTAATTTTCAGAGGCTATCGTCGTGCATTGGAGCGAACGTCTCATCGAAAACACGATTGATTTTACTTGTAGGTTCGATTCCCAGTCGGGGGAAAGATCATATACCAATTATAAAAGAAAGTCGTGTTAGTTACACCACTTATAACTCAAGAACGGCAGAACAGATTCGGCTGAAAATTGGTAGGGAGGTAGCTTAGAGCCAGGAGATGGACAAAGGATACTTTTTATCCCGTTCGACAGCGATCCCGTGTGACTTGACATGAAACGTCAGTCACTATAAAACGTGGTATAACAAAAAAGAATCAGACTTGGAATAACAAAACGCAAATGACAGCTATGTATTGACGTATGGATGACAATTTGATATTTGTAAGAAATCAATATTAAAACTATTTCTATTAAATAAATAATTAACAAGTGGATTGAAGTGAAGTGAATGTTAATTAATAATGCCGCGACCAAGACGATCGAATCTTTCCCGACAAAGCCGTAATGCAAGAAGAATACAAAATACTGCAAATGAAAGGACTGAAGAAGAACAAGAAATTGCACGTGAACAGCGCCGCGATAGTATGGCTCGACTTCGTGCTTCTCAATCACGAGAGCAAAGTGAAGCAGCCCGTGAAACAGCTCGGTTGGCAATGCAGAATCGTCGAGCGAACAATAGAAGGCAACAAATAGATAATTTGCGACGCAGAACAAGATATTTAGCTGATTTGAATCGAGCAGCGTTTCGATACGATTGCAGCAATGATTACAGCTTGCATCCTAGCGTTTGCATTGGGCAAATGGACGTTGTTTGCGAGTATTGTGGTGCATTAAAGTTTTCCGGAGAAACGCCTGGATTATGCTGCCTTAATGGTAAAGTGAAATTGCCAGTGTTGACTCCGCCACATGAGCCATTGTATTCATTGCTTTGTGGCGAAACACGAGAATCACGCCACTTTCTTGCAAATACTCGAAAATACAATAGTTGTTTCCAAATGACGTCATTTGGGGCAGACATTATCGAAGAAGGAGGATTTAATCCGACATTTAAGGTATTTATTTTTGTACT